>CAUYQG010140106.1:0-11718 GCA_963574415.1 Tarsius wallacei | reverse complement strand
ATGTGGCAAGATAAGTGGGTGAGACTCCACCTGGACAAAAGCGTCCAGTGTCGAAATATGTTTGAAAAAGAAAAAAGCTTATGATGAAGCTTAGGATGGCGCTCTTGAAACTTGATAATGGACATGCACACGTGAAGCCTTTGCAATTCCTGTTTAGTTTTACTGATCTCAGTGTTTGCAAACCTCCATGACTGAGGGACCCTTGGTCAGTGTAATTTCTACTACAGTCTCCCTGGACCACGGCTTTTGTTTTTTCAAATAGAAGGAAAGGTAATACACAAAGGAAAGCCAAGAGACTGGAGGGGGTGAAGGCAAGACAAAGATGAGAGTGGTAGAGGGTGGGGGACTGTGAAGGTGGTTTTCCAGGACCTGGTGGGGGAAGGCAGCCCAAAGAGGCAGTTTCTGGGCCCACCAACCTCTGGATCCTTGAGAGAATGTCTGTAAAAGTGTGCTGCCTCAGTCTCTAAAGATGTCAATACAGCTTTAGAGATTCATAGAATTGCAGTGAACGAAATGATCTTTTTAATGACCTCAAAGAACAGTATTAAAAGGGGAAAGAGATTACGAGACAGCCCCCTCTAATTGGAGGGGGCTGTGCATGCAGGCCAGGCCAGGTGTTCCTACCTGGGTTATTGGGAGAGTGCAGAAGACTGACTGTGTATATTAGCAGCACTCTTGAACTTCAGCACGGAGGGGAATTACCTGGGAATCTTATTAAAGGTCTGGACTCCCACCCCCACGTCCATAGCACCTGATTCAACAGGTCTGGGCAGAGGCTCAGGAATAACGTCTTTCACCAATGCATGGGTGGTTTTGTGTAGGTGATACTGCAAGATCACTTTGAACACACTGTTTTGTGTGGCTAATAATGAATCTCAGTAAGAGAAGAAAAACTGGAAAGATGAGAGGAGGTGAGGTGGTTACTTGCAAAGCCAAGGACGTATGAGTTGGTGTGCAATTTGAAGCACAAACCAATAATGCAAAAAGAAGAAAGCGTCATCTATTAACCATGAGGTCTAAATGAAATTGACTGGAAATTATGTACATGACCCTCATCAACAATCCACCTCAGGAAATACAGTGGATTAGTTGAGGATGAGAGAATGTGTTGGGTGTGAATATTTAACGGCATACATATGAGGTCATGGTTCTGAGAAAGGCTTGATTCAGCACTGAGGGAAAAATAAAGTTTTTGGATTTATGAGACTGTGGAGGCTTTTAGAAGTTAGGCTGTTTGTGTCATAATGCTTTGTCATCTCTATTCATCATGCTGGGTCATGTATTTTGGGTAATGCTTATATGATTCAAGGTAAGGGGATGTAAGTCCAGATAGAAGCAGGAAGTCAGAAAGTCCCATAAAGGAACAAAAAAAACCCCCCAGAATACCTGTGATGGAGCACTCGAAGAGCAAACAAACAACAGCCTTCCCTTCAAACATGAGGATATTATAAGACCAAGACTAAAGAAAAACCAAAGGCAATTAGAAACTCCAGTATAAATAAAAGGCATAAGAAAGGAAATTCAAATAAGTACACTGTCTCATGCTGCAGTGAGCAATATTTACATAATCATAGTATTACAAATACTGATAGTTGTTTAGCCAAAAATCATGACAATGATATTTGGAAAATAGAAGAGACATTGGGTGGTATGAAGCAGCTGTTATCAGCTATCATATAGAAATATTAATAGGCTATCCAAAATGTGTATGTCAATCCCAACTGAGATTAGCAGAAGACACGTATTATTTAGTAGTAACAATCAAAAGAAAGGGCTAAGAAATTAAAAGTGACTGTAGTAACTGGAGGAACGTGAGTGCCTGGTAGGAAAGGACAGTTTGCAGGCTGCTGTTTTTTATTCTTTCAAGGCTACTAGGATTTTTTTAGATCGTATTATTTTAATTTATAATGTAACTAAGGTGTCTGGAACTCTGTGGTACCCTTGTGTTTCCTGAGAGACTGTGGGCATCCCTGAAAGGGTCCAGGCTTAAGTCTTTTCTGGTCCTCCATCGGCCTTGGGGACAGCCATGAGTGTGCCTCCAGGACTGAGAATAAAAAGCAAGAAGTGAGATTCTGGAGGCAAGAGGAACACGGGAATCTCTCTCCCTAGGAAGGGCACAGCCTCTAACCTCTAACCAGGTCCTGGGGCGGGAGGTACCACCTGCCAAACAAGCCTAGCCAGGGCATGCCAGGGGAGACAGGCTGTGGGCCAGAGCTGGGGGCTGGGGGCCGGCTGGAAGGTGCGGGACGGAGGGTCTCACTTACGTGCACACACTCCTATTGCGTACCTCGGGCGGTCCCCGCTGTAGTCGCAGTAGAGGCCCCGGTGAGGGTCACAGATGGCGGCCTCCGTGCAGTTGTCCCCGAGCTGCTGGGCGCACATTTTACAGCACTCGCAGCCATCTGTGATGAAGCTGACCCCCAGCGGGCAGCGGGGCGGGGACGGTGGGCACTCGCATGGCCACTTGCAGAATTGGGGGCGTGAGGACGTGTCCTCCAGTGGAGCTGGGGTAGAGGCCATGGTCATGGGGGCTGGAGAGAAGGCCTGCAGAGAAAGGGCACAGGTGAGGGCGCTGCCAAAGCAGAGTGTCAAAGCCCAAAGGCGTCACGGTCACCTTCCCGTCCCCGTGGTGTCCGAAAGGTTGGCATACAATTGTTTTGTCCGTCTAAGTTTTGATAGTCAATCATCAAATAGAACAGAGAGAACAAAGGACCTCCAAGGTCAGATAAGTTACGCAAGTCACCCGAATCCCTCTGTTGGTCAGCAGTGAGCCCCCAGGCTCCCTCCGGCTTCTTTCTTTTCTCCTTCCTCCCACATGGTCCCTGCAGCCCCTGAGATGAGTGGGTGACCTCATGTGACAGAAGAGGGAGCTTCAGGCCTCCTCGTTGGAAGCCTACTGTGAGCCACGTGGCTGCAGCGTGGCATGCAGTTTGTGGCTGTTCTGCCATGCCCTGCAGACCCACCCTCTGTCCCCGCCAAGAGCTCTCAGGACGTCACAGAGTCAGAGGACGACTCTCCAGCATCCTTGTCCACCAGCTGACCTATCCCTAATATTTCTGTCTCTTCTAAACATCAGGAAGGGACTGTTGGCATCACAGTGGGTGTGCAGCTCTGTAGCTCCGGGCAGCTGGTCTCCGGGTATGGGGAGGTGAGCCGTGCTTCCTGTCATAGCAAGCCCTGCCCAGGGGAGTCTCATTTTGTGCTCAGGCAGTGAACGTGCCCCGCCCCTGTGCACACACCCCGCTCCCCCACCCCTCCCCAGGAGCCCCATTCCCATCCCCCAGCCATCAGCTTCATCTCTATCCCAGCAAATAGGATGGACGTGACCATGGGCCAGTCAGGAAGGGAAACTGAGGCCCCAAGAACTGCCCAGTCCTGGAGAGCAGGCATATGGACATGCCCGGGTGTCTGAGGACAGGGGCTTCAAGCTGCCCACCTCTCTGGGTTCCAGTCACCTGCTGTCCCACCCGGCTGCCTCCCTGAGTCCCTTCTGGGCCCCTCGCTCTTTCTACCAGAGGAGACCAGAGGACATGGAGGAAGAGGACTGTGGGGGGACTTGGAGGATGGAGACTGGAGCCAGGCTTCGAGCCAGTCCACCCACACCTAGGCCGTCCGGGTCCTCACTGGTGACCCCTGAATTCTGAGGCAGTCAGGGCAGGGGCTGCTCCCTCCATCTGGAACCTGGCAAGCCTGCTCTGTGGGAACTCCAGATCTGCCTTCCACTCTGAACAGTGGGCTCAGGCACTGAGATATTCAGATGGATTCTTCCTTCTTTACAGAGGAGGAAACTGAGCCCTAGAGGCAGACAGACACTCCCAAGGTGACACAGTTCACGCCAAAGCCCAGACACAAAGCAGTCTCTTATTTCTCCCTGGGACACCCTTTCCTCTGGTCTCCTCTGGGCCCTTTCGTTCACTTGACAAACGTTTGCTGAGCTAATGCATCGTCTCAAGTTTTAGGCATTTGACGATCAAAGATTTCCTGAGCTTCGGGAACCCACAGCTTATGGGAGAGAGAGGTTTTCGAGGCGATTTATTACAACTCAAGGCATTGAGTGCCTTGCAAAATGCTTTGCATCCTGGGGGCGTATGGAAGCTCTCTGAACACCAGGGCAAGAATCACTCTGCCCAGCCGAGTGTGTTCATTCTTCCACGCTTGGCTGGGAGGAACAGAGGTGAGAAAAGGTGGTTCAATCAAGGTACTGAATTAGCCTGGTCCTTGGTTCTGGGCCCAGCATGAAATAAGCACAATAACTTTTTTGTTGTTGTTTCTGAGTCAGGGTCTCACTCTGTCTCCAGGCTGAAGTGCAGTGGCAGGATCATAACTCATCACGACCTCCAACTCCTGGGCTCAAGCGATCCTCCTGCCTCAGCCTCCTATGTAGCTGGGATGCACCACCACACCCGGCTATTTTTTTTTTTTTTGTAAAGACAAGGTCTTGCTATGTTGCCCAGGCTGGTCTTACACTCCTGGGGTCAAGCAATCTTATGCCTCAGCCTCATAGATGTGAGCCATCATGCCTGGTTAAGTGTAGTAACTATTGATTCAGTGAATAAAGGGCTCTTGAAAGTCACAGAGGCAAGCCCTGATTTGAGGCCTTTGTCACCCAGAAGCGTGATTTCTGGGCTCAGTCACGTCCACCCCTTTCCTACCTCGAGGCTGTCGCAATGTGGTATTCTGTGGCTCAGAGGGCCCTTACACCTTTCTTCACCTTGGGACCCTTTCCTCCGAGAGGCCTATCCTGACCCTCACCCGCTGATCTGTCCTGCCCGGCCTTCTCATAAGATGCTATGCCCAGTCAGTGATTACGCATCTGTGTGTGTTTGGAGGTTAATATCTGTGAATCCTGTGGGACCAGGGGAGGGTGAGATGGGAACGGGCCCTCCCTGCTGTCCAGATCTTGGGGACAAATGGCTTCTCTGTCAGGGGCGAGACAGACACCTGGGTGGCTGGGAGATTCTTGCCTGCAAGGAGGAAGGCCCTTGTGGACCTCAGGACTTTGGAAGACCTTGCTGGAGGGAACAGCCACTCTCAGGGTGGGCAATGCTGCTGGCTGTTACCTATGAGCATTCGTGTGCCTTTCTTCAAAAACAACAACAGGATACAAAAAAATCCCCACATTCCCAAATCAGTAAAACACACACACACACACACACACACACATACCCACCCCACTTTTTGATTCTGGGGAGAGAGACTGTTCCTTCCAGGCTATGACCCTGGAAGCTTCAGAGCTTTGCAGGCACCAGCTAACCCTTTCCAGTGAGTCTCCACTCTCAGGACGTGCTCTTGGCAGAGGCGATAAAGATGCTGTCTCCTCCAGGAAGCCTTCCCTGCCTTTGTCAAGCTGGGTTAGAGGCGCTGCCTTCCCAGGGGAATGTGAACTTGTAAGGGAAGCGTCTAGGCCGCACGTCTCTGTGTGCCTGAAACACCGGGGATTCATCAGTGTTGATTGGTGGGATGGAAGGACAGGGCACTGTTGGCTAAAAGGGGCGTCAGTGTCACTGAGAGCCAGGACTTGGCACCTGGGGAACTTGTCTTCTCAGTCCTCAGTTTGGATGTCAAGAAAGCATGCAACCTGAGACAGGCCTGGGTTCTCTTCCCGTGGCCTTGGGCAAACCTCAGCCCTTCTGAGGGTCAGCATCTGGGTTAAGGATACAGTCATGCCCCCTCCCCTGAGGGCAGCTAGGCATCGAAGGGGCATTTCGCTTGTGGGGAGGCAAGGGGGTGGGGAGGGTTGAGGGGGTGGAGGGTGACTCTGGCACCCGGCAGACTAGCAAAGCACGACTCCCCCTGCTCGGGTTCGGCCATGCGTCCTCCCGGCCTCCACGACGTCCAGAACGGGGCATCTGGATGGGCACATTGAGCTGAGCTGGCATGGGCTGCGTCTTGGTGGGCACCTGGCTCAGGGGTCACGCTCCATCCCCCGTCTCTAAACCCAGTCGAAAGGAAGCTCGGGGACGTGGACCCAGCGCTGATTAAGGGAAGCAGCAGAGAGGGCCTCCCTGGGACAGGGCGGGCGGGGTGCGGGCGGGGTGCCCCCCGGGAGACAGGGCTCTGCGCTGCCCGCCTGGCCAGCCTTTGCCGTTGGCGCCATCTAGCGGCGGGAAAAATCCCAGCCTCAGGCCGGGGAGAAGGTCCCGCCCAAGAGATGCGCGTGGAAAACCCCAGGACCCCAGGGCCGAAGACTCCCGGGTCTGGTGTGTGGCCCCCTGAGTCCCAATGCCCACGCCCGGGCCTGTGTCTGTGGGTTACTCGTGAGTCCAGACTCCTGGTAACTGAGCAATCCCTCCCCTCCAGCGGATGGTCGCGGGGGTGGGGTGGGGAGGGGGTGGATTCTGCCTTCTGGGCTGACGGTTTAGCGGGAGATGCGTCTCATTCCACCACGGATGCCTGCCACGTGCCAGCGAGGCAGAAGTGCACGAGGCACGGCACCTCTCCTCCTGGGGTCACCCAGCGGGGCCAACATCGTAGTCGATGACCGCCAGCCATGGTGATGGATGCGTCCACTCATTCATTTATTCCTTCATGCTCCCTTTCATTCATTCACTCAACAGCTGTCTGGTCAACTTTCATTTTGTGTAGGCCTAGGTGCTGCGGATACAGGTGGGGACCGACAGACCTGCCCATAGGGGACAGGGGAGGCAAAGCTGTGTGTGCCAGCTGGAGAGGGCTGCTCAAAGGAGGAAGTGTGAGGAGGACTGGGCCTGGAAGGAGGCGTGGAGGACAGCTGCAGGGAAGATGGAGAGCGCCTGGCACACAAGGACCAGCAGGTGCCCAGGCTCTGAGATGGCAATGTGTGCCAGTGCCCGGGGCCTGGTGGAAGGTGCAGGTTGGAGGCGAGAGGGGGTGGAGGCTGGGATGGGTGAGGCTGTGCTCAGTGGGCAGCATAGGTCAGGAGGCTGGAGTCTGCTGGAATGATAAATTGAAGGCTTTTGACAGGAGAGTGGCGGGCACATTCATGATTTAGAAACACCACGCTTCTCCGCTTTGGAGTCTCGCCTTCTTCCAGCAGCTCTCCGAGTAAAAAAAAGAAAGAAAAAGAAGCACTGCGCTGTGTCAAGTGTAGCTTTTGCCATTGTTTCTGTCACTGTGGAGGTCACTTTCTGGGCCTTGGTTTTCTCCTCTGTAAAATGACATTGCCTCCGCAAGTGATGGAAGTAAGCATCACATGAGGTCACGGCGGTGGCTCCCCCTGCTAACCCGCCCATGGCGGACCACCACTCCGATGGCCGCCCAGAGCCAGTCTTGCCCTCAGTGACTCCAGCTAGTATCATTATGCCCATTTGACAGATCAGCAAACTGACTTGCCCGTGGCCAACCCCTAGGAAGTGGATGGAACTTGGTTTTGAACCCAGATCTGTTGGGGTTGATACTTTTCCCGCTACTGTGCACGAAGGAAAAATTTCTCATGGAAGAAACTGGCTGAAAGGTAGTGAGTGCACCATCGGCAGAGGTAATCAAGAGGCAGCGCGACAGTTATTTGGGCTGGTGGTTGTAGAGGGGTCTCGGGCCTCACAAAACTTGGCACAAAGTAGGTGTTAGCAGGCATCTGCTGATAGGATGAATCAAAGGGCTCTTGCTCATTTTCCCAAATGATCTGCCAATCCTTGAAGGCAGAAGCCATTTCCCTGCTGTACACACACACACACACACACACACACAGGTCCTTATGCTCAGCATGGCTGATATTACTGGGTGCACTATCTCACATAATCCCGGAACAAATCACAAGGCAGGCCTGCGACTGTCACCCAGAGCGGCGAGGAAACGGAGGAGCAGAGAGGTAAGGTGAGGCATGCGAGACCACACGGGCAGGCAGGGATGAAGCTGTGGCCGACCATGCCCCAAGATCTTCAGCTTTTCACTCTCCTCCTCCTGGTTCGCTCCGCAGAAGACTGTGCTTATGGGGTCTTTGAGGACAGGTGCCCATCAGACCTTGAGCAAAACAAATATTCCACAGAGGCTGAGGGCCCAAGGAGAGGCCATCGGGAGCCTGGGACACGGTGGAGCCTGGGTGAGCACCTGTTCCCTTGGAGTGGGAACAGGTGAGCACCTGTTTGTGGAGACACGAGGATGGCGAGGGTTAATGGCACCATCACCCTGGTGCCAAATCCTGCTTCCTCCACAAACTCCAGCCTCAGCTCCTGACAGGGGGTGTCGTGGGGAGAACTCGGCTTTGGGAAAGAACAAACACTGGTCATTGCAGGTGAGTGAGGGTTCGGCAGAGGCTTCCTGAGAGGTAGGGAGGAGGCTTCTGCCACCCAGGCTGGCTTGCAGTGGCCTGATCGCCACTTACTGCAACCTCGACCTCCCGGGCTCTGGCGATCCTTCCGCCTCAGCCTCCTGTGTAGCTGGGACTACAGGCACATGCTATCACGCTCGGCTAATATTCTATATTTTATTTTTTTGTAGAGATGACTTCTTGCTATCTTGCCCAGGTTGGCCTTGAGACTCTGGCCTCAAGCCATCCTCCCGCCTTAGCCGCCCAAAATGTTGAGATTACAGGCATGAGCCACTCTGCCCAGCCAGGAGGGGCTTTCTGAAAGTCCCGTGAAGGGCAGAGCTGTGTCTTTGAACTCCTTGGCCCGATCTGCCCATGTACGAGCAGGGCGCAGAAGGACCCCCGTTGGAAGGGCCTGACCCCAAGCCGTGTGGGTGCCTCTAGGTTTCCCCGAGGATTTACCACGAGAGCTAGGCCTCCACTCCCATCCTCCTGCTCCACTCCAAAGCTGCCCTGGGCTCGCTCCCCCGGGGGGTGCGTGTCACTGACGGCAGCTTTCACTGGGACTCCCCTGGGGCGGGTGGCATTTGTAGTGACAGCAGCTTCTAGTGACACGTCCTGGCCTCTTGTGCACGCTCCACCCATGGTGCCGTGCTCGGCGATAGAAGTCCCAGAGCTCGGGCCCGGCATGCAGGGGGACAAGAGTGTCATTGTCAAAACAAAAACACCAAACTCATTCCTGCTTAAGCAGTGGGCATTTGCACAAAACTCGGAAAGCACCAAGATTAACCACAAGTGTCCCGGGAGTGAGGTAATTAGTAAAATACAGAGATGTAGAAGTCTGTTTGCAGCCAAATGACAGCCAAAGAGAAAGCTATGCATTTTTCTAGAAACTTCTCTCGGGTCTCCCAAATGGCACCTTTCTTTTGGGGGCCAGCGCTCTTCTCCCTAAGCCCCGGATGCTCGCCTGGGTCCTGGGGACCACCTAAGGTTTTTTTCTTTGGGGATCAGAAGCTGCAGCCTGCCCCCTTCCCTGTCCCCCAGAGAGCCCTGCCTCTTAGCCACCAGGAGCCACCGAGCTGGGGTGACGGGGCCCATTCTGCAGACGGGGAAACTGACTTTGGCAAGTGCAGGGCCACATGGCATCAATATCATTCTTTCCAACAGCAGAAGCCAAGAAGGAAAAAAGGGGGAAAAAATCATAAATCAAGGAGAACGTTGCCTAGGGAAGGCCAGAGAAAGAAAGAAAAAAAAAAATCAGCCCTGGCACATCCAAATTGCAGATGTTCACATAAAAGTCTCTTTTTACAACGTGCTTCTGGAATGAGACTCTCTGCAGATACCGCTGGGCTTGCGGGGGAGATGGAGTGTGGTGGCACCTCCAAGTTGCTTCTGCAGACGAGATGTCCGGGGCTCCGTCGGGCACAGTCTGGCCCTGCCCAGTTCCACCTGCTGCAGCCTCTGAGTGCACCCGGCGCGCCCACCCCACTCAGAGCCCCCTCGCCCGGCTGCTCCCTCCTCAGAGACCCCTTCCAACTACCCAGCTCTGGAACTCATGGCCAGAACCACACTACCGCAGCAGCTGCCAGATTTCACTCCACGGAGCACCGCCCTGAGCTTTCCTGGACGTCGTCCCCAGAGATCCTGACTTCCACGGCCCGTGGAGGAACCTGGGCGCCGGGATTTTTCCAGGTGGTTCTGCGGATGCCAACGTTTGAGAACCACCAGGCTGTGAAATTTGTTCAAAGACAGATTCCTGGATTTCGTTTGGAATACTCAGTCTCCGTTTCTCTAAGCTGGGGCCCAGAATCCACAGCAAGACCTGTATCTGGGGACTCTTCCAGGAACATGAACCACCGTCTAGAATACTGGGGGGGGGGGCAGAAAAGGCAGGGAGTCTAAGCCATCTCCCATCTGTAATCCCAGCTTCCACACGATGCACACCTGTGTGCATTAGCCACTGACACCCCAAAACCTCTTTCACACTGCAGATGACATAGGGTTGCAGACATACGGCATTCTGACTCCTTGGTGGTGATGCACCCGGCAAGACAGCTTTGTGCAGTTATGTGAAAACGATGCATTTTACCTTAGGTGTTTTTGTTAAACCAACTGAAAAATGAGAACAAGACACAAAGGAGCCTCTCCCAAGATAAGACTCCCCCCCAGTGTTTCATCCCGAACCCTCTGAATAAGGAAGGTTATCAGCGGCAGGGGTTATCCCACCCATCGTATTATCGAATGAAGTTAAGCTGATTAAAATCGGGAAGAAAGAGAAAATAAAGCCCCCGTGGACAACTTTGCGTATGGATTTTCGAGATAAGGTTCAAAGCGGTGACAATGGTTTCTCTGGTGGATTTCCGCTCTCTGACAACGACTTGGGGACAGCACATCTTTAATTTCAACTTTGCATATCGGTTCTACTTTGTTTTTACAAAAATACTAAGTGTTAAGTGCGGGGGGGGGGGGGGGGTAGGGGTGGCGGTGGTGGGATGGACCAGCCAGGGGACCCGCGATGTCCTGTTTGATGAAGGCAGGCCCTGCCTTTTTCTAAGAGTGTGCATGGGACACAGAGAGAGGGTCTGGCATCCACAGTGAGGGGACCCCTCTGACACCCGTCCAGAGGGACACTTGTAATCACCATCCTGCATGACTCCCTCATTCATTCACATCCATTCATTCATTCCTCCACCTGCCCAACACGCACGTACCTAGCATCTCCCATGCCCATGCCCTGGTGTTCCATGAACAAGGCAGAGTCTTCACTCGCGGGAAAGATCGAATGGAGTTGAGCCCGGCTTGGCAAGGGCCCCCTTGTGGGGCTTCTCAGGAGCGGGTTGTCCTTTCCTGTCTCCTCCTGGGTGCGTGACACCACGCCTGGCACCCCTGGGGTGCGCACGGGGAGCCTGATGGGTGGTCAGAGATCTTGGCTTGCCGCACTTAGATACCCCACCAGGGGGCAGACTTGAGGCAGGAATGGCCTGAGCCAGCCCTGGCGGGGTCTGGGGGCTTTCTTTCGGGAAAGGGTTGTCCTGCTGGAAACAGCTTCAGTACCCTGAGGAAGCCCCAGGGGAGCGATACAAGGCAGAAGACGGGGCCTGTGCCCAGGGCCATGGGACTCCCCTAGGCCCTGCGTCCCCCACCGGGCCCTGGCAGGGGCTGCCTTCAGGAGGAAGCTGGGAGAGTGGTCTTGCGGGGACCACCTTCTTGGAAAACTCTAAGCGCCAGCCCCCGACGTGTCTGGGTGGGGGGCTAGGAGGACCAGGCCCCCATCTCCCCCTGCACCACCCAGAGCCTCCCACGGGCGGCTTTCAGGGCGCTGAAGGCCGCGGCGTTGGCCAGGCTGCATGGGTGGGTTGCAGAGGTCTTTTGAGATTTTCTTTTTTTTTTTTTTTGAGTTGGAGTCTCACTCTGTCGCCCAGACTGGAGTGCAGTGGCCGCTCCCGGCCACCGCAGCCTTGACCTGCTGGGCTCCGGCGATCCTTCCGCCTCAG
>CAUYQG010140105.1:0-34642 GCA_963574415.1 Tarsius wallacei | reverse complement strand
CTCTGGGAGGCCATATGGTAGAGGTATATCACACACAGGCCAGGCATGACTGAGATGTTTATCTTACAAACCTGACCACCTCATGCTCCCCTGTGAGCAGTAACTAATCACAACTCATTGACACAAGAGTTCTGCTCAGAGGTAAACCAAAAGCAATGCTGACTTAGAGAGGCAGGAAGCAGGTGTCCAATTCTCTTTTTTATTTTTTTCTTTTTTTTGAGTCGGAGTCCCACTCAATTGCCCAGACTGGAGTGCAGCGGCCGCTCCCGGCCACCGCAGCCTCGACCTGCTGGGCTCCGGCGATCCTTCCGCCTCAGCCTTCCAAGTAGATGGAACTACAGGAGCGAGCTACCACGCCCAGCTAATTTTTTGATTTATTGTAGAGATGAGGTCTCACCAGGTTGCCCAGGTGGATCTTGAACCCGCGGGCTCAGGCAATCCACTCACCTTGGCCTCCCAAGGCGCGGGATTACAGGCTGAGCCATCGAGCCCGGCTCAATTCTCTTTTTTCAAAGGCCAGGGTGTATGCGGGTCTGATGAAGCAAGACTTCTATTTAAAACCAAGAAAACATTTAAGGCCAACTGCTAGGAATCAGGTCTTGTGCTCAGTGCTCTCAATATTTACGTAGTCTATTTTTTTGTAGACAAGTTAAGTAGGAAATTTTAAGGATGTAAGTGTACATTTGATCAAATGTTTACTTGTAATATTTACTTTGTTGATTAGGCTACAATACAGCTTTAAGACACATGCAATAATGTATAAATGTATAAACATCACCTTCTTCAGTCTTTTACTCTTTCAGTTTTATTTTAACTCTTCATGTGATATTTGACATAAGTATCATCATCGTTACTAGAGTCAATTTTGAGCCTCTAACACAGTTTTCTAGAAACATTATCACTTTTAGTTTTCGACTAAATTGAGATACAGCACTTTTTGAATCAATATGTTATGCTTCCAATGAAAAATTGAGCCCAAATCTCAGGTATCCATTCTCATAATTAGCTAGGATAGTTGATTATTTTCATTCATCTTGTATGTGGCCTACATAATCTGAATAATTATTATATTCTTTCCTTAATTGATCTTTTTAAAATGTGTGCAGTGACCACAGTTGGAAGTTGAGGTCAAGCCATCATACTAACTATTAAACCTGTGCCAAATATCTTCTTTGCTTAATGAATGATTTCTTAGGTGACTTCTATAAATATTCAGAATTGGCTCCTTGAAGGTCCGTTCAGGCTTAAATGTTGCTCAAAGTAAAGTAATTGGGATCACATCTCCTATTTGGAATCTTTGTAATTGAGGCAGGAGATAGGGTGGAGCATGGAAGGCAAATCTCAACAGACGAGAATAGGAAAGAAGCCATGAAATAAACTTTTATCCGCCTCCAAGAACAGAACATAAGCAACATTCCCTCCTGAAACTGAAACATTAATCAACCTCCAAGGAGAGAACATAAGCAACATTCCTTCTTGAAACAAGATAAGAAAGCCTATAAAACTCAAAAAAGAGATACTCCAGATCTGGCACACGTGCACAAGGGACTTCCTTGAGCTCTCCATAACCTATCAATGCAAAAGAGCTAGTTAAGACTAATGCATATGGACTGCATCTCATACATACAATTAGAATTATGGCAGGCGGAAATATGCACAGTAACCTGAAATGTTACCAAAACCCCAGTAAGTACATTTAATTCCAGAAACATTACTCGAAATGTTTTCTTTTTGCAAGCTTTGCAAAATCAAAGCTCACTTTCCTATCAAAAAGAACATGAAGTGTCCCAGCTTTGTTTGACAAGAGGCTCTTAAGCTACTCTTCAGCTTGCACCCACTTTTGTCTTTTCTTTGGAGTGTACTGTCGTCTGTGGGTTTTGTTAAATAAACTACTCTTTGCTTTGTGTCTCATCCAATTCTTTGTGACACTAAGAACCTGGTGTCATCCACCCCGCAACATAATGACAAACATAAGGGGCCACTCTTCTGAAGAGTACACTTCAGAGGAGAAAAAAATATTTGCTTTATATTGGGGAACATATGACACATTATCTAGATTGCTTTCCCCTATGCCTGGTTTCTTTCTTTCCCTTCCATCAGTAAACAGCCTCTGGCCAAGACCGGTCTCTGAAGTATATGCATATTCCCTGTAATGAGTCATGGGATGCAGGGGATCAGGCTAAAGGATATGCGTATCCCCAGCCATGGGGTGCAGGTGATCAAGCAAAGCTGAAAGCAGGGTAGGCATCATTCTTCAACGACGTAACTGTAAACACCGTATAGCAATTTGAATAATTAGCTTGCTTGATTATAAAACTGCTTGCTGTGCTGTCCAGAGGTATGGATTCTTCACTTGACGTGCCTCCATCGCTACCTCCCGTAAGTTTTAATAAACCCATGTCTTTCCCTGCTGGACCTCCAGGTGACTTCTTTGGAATAGGTAAACATTATGTGCAAGCCCTCTCAGATTTGGGGTTACCGAGTTACAGATAATTTCTTTTTTCTCATATCACTTATAGGTGTGGGAGCTGTTCAACCTCAGTGTCACATTCTCCTGGCCCAGGGATTGGCATGTGGCCCAGGCCCCGTCCAATCGCAATCTCTACTCCTGCTGGTCAATAGTAATTGGTTAATTGATGAGCTTCTGACCCAAGCTTGGCCATTCCTTCAGTTTTCTAAGTGGAATAGGTGGTAAAAGTTTTCTTTCTTCTTGGGAAAGCTTGACAGAATTTTTCTTTAAAGAACCGGATAGCAAGCATTTGAGGCTTTGCGGGTCAAGAGGCAAAATTGAGGATATGATAGAGGCACTAATATTACAAAAGAGAAAATATATTTTTACACAGTTTTTATTGACAAAATTCAAAATATAGTAAGTACTGGGCACTTTTATTTGTAGTGCAGATTTACAAATGAGATTAATACTTTTTTTTCAGATAACATGTGGCTTATTTAGTGGTCAAAGTTAGTGTTCTTTTTACAAAATCAATTGCAAACATTAATGCTGATCTATAATGCGATGCTACATATTTCATCATTAAAAATGTACTTCACATAGATAGGTGTTGCCAAATACTGATATAAATCCATGAGCATATGATTTTCCTAAGAATATTTATTGCTTCTGGAGGCATTTATAGAACTCCATTACATTCTTCTCCTGGTATTTTCTGTTTATCATGATATTATCACTCCAATCACTTCCTTTTTTTTTTCTTTCTTTCTTTTTTGCTTTCAGATTTATTTTACTTTTTAAAACAACCGGCATGTTTTAAAACTTTATACGAAGTTCAATAAAAAAATTTCAAAGTCTTCATTTCTTTTCTGGACATTATCATTGTTCATTTCATTTCATTATTACTATGGAAACTAATTTTGTTATATAGAAGAGAAAGTATTGAAAAGTGATTTTCTTTCATATTGGATACACTAGATACATATCTGGCCACAAAGATACCAAAAACCTATGTCGATGTAAACATTCATCTGTTAATTTCTGTTGTGCTGCCTACAACCACTGCTGGGATACAACAAAGGAAGTCTCTTGTGTCATCCTGCACAGGCCTGTTTGAAAATAGCTATTTGTAGAGACTCAGCGCTTGTTTTCTTAATACTTCTGCATGTTGGAGCTCTTTTCAGAGCAAAGATAGAAATGCAGCGTTTGGCTGTCTCTAAAAATGCCTAGTAGTAGATGCGAAATGATTTCAGAAGTTTTGACATTTGACAATGTTTAGAATTTTTTTTTTAAAGAAGAAAATTACTGTTTTGAAAATCCAGTGATCCTAAACCAATCACTTCCAATTGGAGATTAGGTGAAAGCTTCTTGACTGCACAGTTGAAAAGATTTTAAAATACTGAAATTTCCTTTTCACTTGCATTAAGTTCTGATAAACATTGCTAGAACTGTAGTTTGAGATTTAAAAATATACCTGCTACAAATTTGTGTGGAAAGGGAGACATCATTTCTTATTTTAAGCATGACAGCATGAAAGTGTATAAAGCAGTTTCACATTACTGTGATTTAAACATTAGTTGTTACTGAATGGTTTTACCCCAGTTTGTTTCACACATAAAAGTTGTTTTACCTTGTAATTTTAGGATGAAGTTATTAGGAAATATTCTCAAGTCTTCAGTAGAATCTATTTAATGCTTGATAACAGGGATTAAGTGTAGTTCTTTTTGTTCAGAAATTGAATCTCAGTCCTGAGCTCAAAAAATTGCAATAAAATTTTACCATTGGTTAGCCATGGAATTGCTCTATGATAGGGCAAGTCAGGATATTCAACTTGTTTCTGACTAACATTAATGATGACAATGGTGAAGCCCAATAAAGTGAATGAAGTCCACTGCTGACACAGTTAGTTCAATAACACGTGATATATTCAAGTGTTTTCCACCAAGTACCTGCTGATGAATAATATAATGAGCAATCAAAAGTTTTAAACACCTTGCACTTTCACAAGCTTTATAAATCTGTCCAACTAAGAGGTTTTTCTACTCCACACATTTTTTTACCACCATCAAATGAAACATAATACTGAGTGACCTCTCACAGAAACAAAAAACTAAGTATCACATGTTCTCACTCATATAGTAGACCTTGATCATCCAACGTATTACCACAAGAAAGTGACTGACAGGGGTGGGAAACTATGGGGGGGGTGCAGGGGGAGGGCGATGGGATTAATGGTGGTAAATATCTGTCTGGGGATTGGGAGACACCCCTTATCATCAAGGGTGCCTGAACGAAGCATTTTGGTATGCCTAACCCCTAACTGTATCCCACAATACCATAATAAAAAATAAAAAAAATAAAAAAAACAAAACAGAACAATAAAAATTCAGAACAATAAAAAACAAGAAAATTCTCACTGCTTTAGACTTCTGAGTTGAAAGCAGCTTGTAGCAATAACTAACTGATTATAAATATTTGCTATTTGAATGATTCCGTGGTTTCCCAAGATGATGCCCATTTTTCCATTTCACCGTCTTCTTTCAGTATGAATTACATCTATCGAACAGTTTTATTTTATCCTTTGGTTAGTAAGGAAATCTGAAGGCAGTGGTACTCTGGTGAATGTTTCATCAGAAGGTTTTTGGGTGAAAAATATCTGCGGGAAGATGGAAATCTAGATGGGGTGAGTTTACACACAGAAACTATATTCAATGGTGGTGATGGAACAGTCATCTGGAAGTACTTTGGTGATTCCAAGAGAATTTCAGTTTCTAGAAACTGGATGTGGAACAGAATCTGTAACCCCCTCAAGAAAGTTCCCAAGGAAAATTATATCAATGGCAACACATTTGCTCATCCATTGGGGGCAGCTTCCGAATTCCCCATAGAAAGGGTTTAGTGGCAACAATATGGCTGGGGGGTAAATAGTGGACTCATCTAGAAGCTGAATTTGTGTCTCAAGCAATGTTTTTACTTTACATTTATGTGTTAGGCCAATAAGAAATAGTAATTTTTTAATGGTAGCTTTTATTCAGACTGCTTGAGTTTGAGAAAGTACCAAAAAGAGATGATTACATTATTACAACGATGTAACTGTAGAATCACTGATGGAAATTCCAGGGGCCAAGCCCTTATTCCCATCAACGCTTGGTGTCTCTGGAAACAAGAATAACGCCTTCACCGTGATTGTGGATGTGTGATAGCAATGAAGAAATGGTGTTAAGGACACAGCCAGGGAGGATTCAGTCACAAGAAATCAAGGCTATGAAAAGGGAAAGGTGTCTAAAGCCTTGATTTCCTGTGACTGAATCTTCCCAGAGTCTTTTGTGAAGCTGAAAGTTACTCAAGGCAGTATGATGGGTGTGCTTTAGCATCCGCACAATTGGTCATTTGGGTTGTTTTCAGGTTCATTGTACTTCTCACCTTCTTTCAGTTTCATATTCTCTCTCAAGAGTAGTTTCAATTTGTTTTGGAAGAAAAAAAATTGTGACAAAGAAGTTTAGGGAACTCCAGAACACCTGAGGCTTTGACTCAGTCCCTAGTGTCAAGCTGTTTTGTTTTGTTTTTTTTAGTGGCCTTGGGGGACATGATTAGACACAAGGGAGTGATGTCATTGAGGGTTGTCTAGTGTGGGGAAATTTGCCAGAACATTACATTTAAAAACTTCAAATTAATTTATATGTCGCTCATGTGCATAGTAAAAGAAGACTCCAAACAGTCAGATGTAGGAAATTTGAAAAATCAATCAAAATCTGAGGGTTGAGTTCCTACTCTATGAAAGATATTTTGCTAAGTGTTATGATGAGTAAAAAGGTATCTAAGATCCTAATACCTGCTTCTAGAAATGTTAGAGACTGGCTGGGCTCAATGACTCAACCTATCATCCCAGTACTTTGGGAAGCCGAGGTGAGTGGATTGCCTGAGTCCGCAGATTTGAGACCCACCCGGGCCACTTGGCGAGACCTCATCTCTACAATAAATCAAAAATTAGCCAGGGGTGGTGGCACACGCCTGTAGTTCCAGCTACTTGGAAGGCTGGGGTGGAAGGATCGCCGGAGCCAGCAGGTTGAGGCCGGGGTGGCCGTGAGACTCCAACTCAAAAAAAGAAAAGAAAAGAAAAGAAATGTTGGAGACTAATTGAAGAGACAAAGTGATCACATTAAAAAGTTAAAAATAATAATAAATACATAAAAGAGAGTAGGTCAATTATTGTTCAGGAATGGAAGAGATAGTTATGGGTCAGGGACTTGGGAATGGTGTCATTGAGACGGTCTTCAGTGAGAAGCGCGTTGAAGAATAGATGAAAAGTTGATAGGATTTGATAAAGGAGGAAGGCAAGCGTTGTATATGCATGAAGAACGCAAAGAGAATTGGGCTCCAGGGTTAATGTAAGAAAGTTGGGACTTCATCCTGTAGGCAATGGAAAGCCTTGAAAAGTGAATATGTAGAAACAGGGAAGTGATCCTTGAAGCAGATCAAGGCAGTAGTTGAATGACTAACAGTTCGGCAATTTTGATACTCTCACAGAATATCCTGATTTTGATGTTCGGGCCTGCTCCGCATCCGTGGGATAAACTTTGTCAAGTTACTCCTATCTCTAAACCTTAGTTTCCCACCCCAACAAAAAATTGTAATCACAGCATTTTTCTCATCATACTTTTGTGACAATTTTGTGAAAGATGGAGGCAAAACACTTAGCACAGTGCCTTGGCCAGAGAAAGTTGTGATAGAAATGATGATCTTCATGGCCAAGGTATGGGAGTGGCAGATCAATTGGATGGGAAGAAAAATGGAAAAGTTGGCGAGGTGAGTCTGGCTGTAGGAAGCCAAAGAAAAGGCAGAATCAAAGTAGACTCTGGTTCTAGATCCTGAGAGAGCAAATGCTGTCTCTAGGGTTCTTGGGAAATAAGCCACACAAGACAGAGGCCAGTGACTTTTCCAGTGTGCTCACTGTTTCTGGAATGGGCCAATCAGGTCGGACACAGGCAAGGTGGCATCAAAAGCTTGGAGACTGGACTGAGGTGAGGTGGGTGTTAGAGCGCACACTCAGCAGAGGCAATATGGCGGGTAGCTGGGGTCAGGGAGACCCCGTCCTCGGCATCCCAGTCAGCCCTGGAAGATGAGGGGTGTGGTGTTGGCCAGAATGCAGCAGAAGGATACAGGCTGCAAACCACATGTCAGGAGTCAAGCGGAACCAAGTTTTCAGGGACAGGATGGAGTGGATGTTTGATGAAAGACACTGCTTTAGAGAAGCAGAAAATTAGAGCTCAGGGGAGTAGTAGAAAGGAGGATTTTGCATGGGAAGGGGAGATTGGATGATGGGTGAGGAGTGACAAGGAGAAATCAAGATAGAAAAACAGATACTGGGATGTAGCATTAAAACAGAAACTGAAGCATGAGATAGGCATGAACCTAGAACAGGATCTTGGTGTAACACAGAGCAGGATCCATGGTTCTAAGGCAGTGGGTTTCTCTTTTCCTTTTTAGCAATTTTCTTACTTTCCTTTTTTTTTTGAGTTGGAGTCTCTCTCTGTCGCCCAGGCTGGAGTCTGGTGGCATCCTCACGGCCACTGCAGCCTTGACCTGCTGAGCTCCGACGATCCTTCCACCTCAGCTTTTCAAGTGGCTGGAACTACAGGCACATGCCACCACGCCTGGCTATTTTTTTGATTTTTATTGTAGAGATGAGCTCTTGCCAAGTTGCCCAGGCTGGTCTCGAACCCGTGGGCTCAGGCAATCCTCTCACCTCGGCCTCCCAAAGTGCTGGGATTATAGCGTGAGCCACCATGCCTGGCCTTGTTATTTTCTTAAGTATTCAGTACATCTGAGATATTTATAAAGTATGCATAAGGTATAAGAACAATAACAAGATGTAAGAAAACCATCCAGGTTTTGCAAGTTCTAAAGTTTATGCAATTGATGTGATTGTCTTTCAAAAGACAGAACCACAAATGCAAAATTAATTATCAAAGCATTTCTTTAGAATTGAAAAGCACCAACTTTAAAAAAGCAAAAATTTATCACCAACTTTACAAAATTCCAGAAAAAAAAGCTTTCAATTGTGTAGTTTATTTTTGCATTATTTTTAGTTGCATAATGAGTGAGGTGCGGCATCTCCTACCCTTTCAATGGTTAGAAACTCTAACTTGAGGGCTTGCTCTAACCTTGCATATGACTTTGTTGAGAGCCAGATTTGAAGAGAAAAATAAGTGAGAAGAAACTGGCAGAAAGTGACGCAGCCCCCAAATGCTTCAAAGAGGGCGTTATCTCTGTGCCAATCAAACGGGATAGTGTGGGACTCTAGCTGAGATTTAGCCTGGAGAGAGCATCACTTAGCGTAGAAATCCACCCTGGAGTGTGTAGGTCAGGTCATGTCTTGCATTTGTTCTCACCGGTCATGCTGGAGTGTGCTACACCATGAAGATTGGGTGCAGAGGCAGGGAGATACAGGAAGGTGGGGAAACTGAGGCCTAGGGTGACGTCTTTTATATGACCTTCTCTAATGCATTTTATCGGTAGTGAAAGCTGGAAACCCATTTAATAGCAAGAATGTGTTTATGTATTTATGCAATGTAAAGTGATAAATAAACTTTGTGGGGAAGGCAACAGGAAACAGATTATATGTTCTGATAAGAAAAAATGCCAGCCGGGCTTGGTGGCTCAGCCTGTAATCCTGCGCTTTGGGAGGCTGAGGTGAGTGGATTGCCTGAGCCTGCGGGTTCGAGACCCGCCTGGCCAACTTGGCGAGACCTCATCTCTACAATAAATTAAAAAAAATCAGCCGGGCATGGTAGCGCATGCCTGTAATTCCGGCTACATGGGAGGCTGAAGTGGAAGGATCACTGGAGCCCAGCAGGTCGAGGCTGCAGTGGCTGGGAGCGGCCACTGCACTCCAGTCTGGGTGACAGAGTGAGACTCCAATTCAAAAAAAAAGAAAAAAGGCCTGTCCTTTACATTTTTATTTATTTTCTTTATGATACTTTTTTGTTTTAGTTGGAGTCTCATTCTGTTGCCCAGGCTGGAGTGCATTGGCATGCTCCCAGCTACCACAGCCTCGACCTGCTGGGCTCCTGCCATCCTTCCGCCTCAGCCTTCCAAGTAACTGGAACTACAGGTACGCGCCACCATGCCTGGCTAATTTTTGATTTATTGTAGAGACGAGGTCCCGCCAAGTTGCCCGGGTGGGTCTCAAACCTGTGGGCTCAGACAATCCTCTTGTCTCAGCCTCCCAAAGTGCTGGGATTCCAGGCTGAGCCACTGAGCCCGGCTTCTTGTTAATATTTTTAAAGCCTGGATACCAGAACAGAGTGAAGAGTTCAGAGTGATTTGTATTGAAAGGAATATCCTCCCACTCACCCACCAACCCACACCACATGTGCATACGTGCGCGCACACACACGCGCACACACACACACACACACACAGATTCTCAAACAAAACAGGTGAAATTATGCACATTAAGCCATTTCAAACAAACTTTAAACTATAGTAATGCTTATACCAGAGAACCACAGGACTAGGCTTTGTATTGAGAAATAAGAAGGTTTTTACTTAATCCTACTGTTTTTTTTTTGAAAGAATACTACCTATTGTACTGAAACAAAATTTAAGACCTGAACTAGAGATAGAGCAGTGAGTGAGACGGATTGAAATAGCAAAGTTCAAAGTTTTTTCAAACAGTATTCAGCTGACCATAATCTACGCCTTAGTTCATTCTAGCTGCTAGAGCAAAATATCCTACAGTGGGTGACATAAACAACAGAAAGTTATTTCTCACAGTTGTAGAGGCTGGCAAGTCTGAAATTAAGATGCCAACAGGTTCAATGTCAAGTGAAGTCTTGCTCCCTAGATGGTTTTCTGTTTGCTGTAACCTCACATGCACAGAGGGGCAAGGCAACTCTTTGGGGTCTCTTCACTAAGGACACCGGTGTCATTCATGAAGGCCCTGCCTTCTTGACCTAATCAGCCCCTAAAGGTCCCATGTCTAAATGCCATCCACTGGGGATCGGGTTTTAACATATGACTTCTAGGAGGACATAAACATTCAGACCAAAGTAGTGTATGACTTTATTAGTCGCATGTAGTCAGTCCTGAAAACTGACATGTGCAAGTGAATCCTAGAGTCCCAAATGACAGTAATTCAGAGTTGCATGGTACTAAAAATTTACCCCGGGGTACACACAACTCTCCCTGGGTTATCAGGAGAAGAAAATAGACTATTGCATGTACAAAGGATTTTAAAACAAAAAAGTACTATACCATACACGGATTTGTCATTATTACTTAAGTAATTGTTATTCTATTTTGTAAAGGTTACCTTCTATTTAAAGTCTTAAAAGATTCAAATTTTATAAAGTCTATATCATCTCTTTCTTTATAAAACTTTTGCTTAATATAAATGATCTTTTCCATTCAGCTTCTTCCGGTAGTTTTATGCTTAGAAACCATATGTCATTATAAGAAAATAGAAACCATTTTCTCAGGTAAAGCCAAATTTAAATGTTATAGTCTACCTTTTACCTACAGTTCTAGTGTTAGATAAAATAAATTATATACAAGTATATAGAGACATAAATATTTATGCAAATAAGAACTTATTTTAAAATATGAGTATAAAATGATATAAACTCATAATAGGTAACTTGAAAAACAAAAATAAATAAGAAAACATTTGAAACATTTTAAAAATTCATCAATCATGCAAGTCCTTAATTAATAGTTTAATATATCTCCTTCTAGTCTTTTAAAACATTTTGTTGCTTACACACATGCACAACAGATGCTTTTTCTTTTCAGAATTGAGGTCATACTCTTGCTGTCATTTTATATACCCTTTTCATCATTCTGAGCATCTTCTCATAGTATTAAATCTTGTTTGTAAAAATTATGATCAGTGATGACATAATATTATATGGCTGTATTAAAATATAATAACTCCGATGTCATAATAGTCTAGGTCCTAATAGGAAACAGGTGACCCACCCAACTGACACAACTGGCAGGAGTTCTCTATAAAGGGACAATTTGCAGGTGTGAGGACATGGTCAGAGACACCAGTAAGGGATGGTAAATTACTGGGAGCCATTATCACTCCATCCCGAGGGAAGATGAGGCGGAATGGTCACCAGAATCTGTAGAGAGGTCTAGCTGTCAGAGAGGATCTCTGGATAGAAGTTTGATTACATGTATTGAACGCAGACATTGCCATCCCAAACCTGGCAGAGAGGGAGCAAGATAAATAAATACCCTAATTTCTCTCTGCTCCTGCCTTCCAGTCTCCTGAAGAGTATACTGTACTGGGAAATATTCAGCACAAATTTTTTGGTAGTGTTTCCACTCTACATTTTTAATAATGTGTAAATAAGGTGGTGAGAAATGCTATTGCACATAAAACTTGCTATTTAAATCTTCAGGAATATTAGGCAATTATCTTGAATGAATAAATAATCAATCTGCCCTGTGAATGATGGGATAAAATGAAAAATAAACCTGCTTTGAGTATCCCATGAATGAATAAAATCATATTATCTGATCAAGAATCAGGCCGGGCTCGGTGGCTCAGCCAGTCATCCCAGCACTTTGGGAGGCCGAGGCGAGTGGACTGCCTGAGCCTGAGGGTTCGAGACCCGCCCAGGCAACTTAATGAGACCTCAACTCTACAATAAATCAAAAAATTAGCCAGGCGTGGTGGTGCGCACCTGTAGTTCCAGCTACTTGGAAGGCTGAGGTGGGAGGATCGCCCCAGCAGGTCGAGGCTGCGTGGCCGGGAGCATGCCACTGCACTCCAGCCTGGGTGACAGAGTGGGACTCCAGGTCAAAAAAAAAATAGAATCAATAGTCCTTGTTTTGCTCGTAGCTGACATTCATAAGTCCCATAAGATAGAGGGTTTGATTTTCTATCTAAGCATGAAATCCATACGGTTGCACCCAAGTGGAATTTTGCATCAGCTAGCAAAATGAGGCAGAGTCACAGACCACCGACCTCAAGCTGTTTCTGCTGTCCTAGGGAATCAGAATTGAAAAACAAGTCAAGACCTCCAGAGGGACAAATGAAAGCACCCAGAGTTTTAGGTCTCTGTTTCATTCTGTTATTTTATTTTTTATTTTATTTTGAGTTAAGAAGGGTAGATTGATTAAAGAGAAGGCACATTGTGAAGGGCACAGTGCACAGGACAATGGCAAGAGTGTCTGCTGTTTGCTGCCAGTCTGTTATTTTATTAAAAAAAAAACAACTCAGCATGCAGCATTAAAGGAAGCTGGATTGCAGAAGGACTGTTTAATCCTTACTGCGTGGGACTTTAAAGCACAATTTGATTTCACCCTGCAACTCACTTATACACAGTAACTCAGCTCAATCCAATACACTCTAAGAAAGGATCAAAGTAAAATTATGTCTCTGTCACTCACTTGTCATCGATGTGGTATCTTCGGCAAATTCCCTGCTCTTGTATGAAGCGCTACGTACATGAACGTTCATGATTTCTGCTGAGAAGCCTCTGTCAGAAAAATGTTATATGACATCACATATTTTTCCCTAAGAGAGAAAACAATTATTTTTATATCTTAAATATTAATAAGAGAATGTTCTTGTCTCTCTTTTCAATCTATCAAAATACGGTGTGAGGGACGATTTCTTAACTGAGGATGTAAAATGCTTGCAGCAAAAATCTTTTCCATCCATTCCAATATACTAGTAGGTTTGGGATGGACTTGATATGGAAAAATCTCACTTATTTTCTTCCATACCCAATGTGAACCTTAGTTTTAGTTTAATCTAGCAACTATTATTATTAAAAGCTTTGCAATATATTTGATATTTTATGTGTTTTTAAAACTTTTGTCTTCACTTTATATGTCAGGGCAATTAAGAACGACGTTAATAAGCCAAGAATGATATTCACCGAAGTGGAATGGTAGAACAAGTGTCTTAGCCCCTTTTACTCATCTACAGGTAGGGGAAGTCTTATAAATTTGAATTAATGAAGTTACTTAAACAGACGTAATTGACTATAAACTATTCTGGAGGTAGTGTTTTTCACACAATGCAAGTGCCAAGTATTCAGAGATACTAAGATGTAAATGACCTAGTTTGTGGTGTCTTCAAAAACCTTACAACCTAGTAGAGGAAAAAGCTAAAAGCGTATCAACCACAGAGCTGAATATTATAAGTGTCTTGCAAGAGGAATGAAGTGCTGTGAAAAAAAAAACAACAAAAAGGGAGATGATATACAATCAAAATTGGAATCAGAAAAAAAGGGGCCAAGAAATGGAAAAAACTTCAAATAAATGAAACTATTTGGTAAGGGTCTGGAAGTTACGGTAGCATCTTTTCCTTTCTTTATTTTAAAATAACTTTTGGCTCATTAGAAACTACAAAATAATGCACCCTCCACCCAGCTTTCCCCAGTGATAACACCTTATATAATCATGGTACATTTTTATCAAACACAGGAAACCAACACTGATACGATACTGTCAGTTGAATTGCAGACCTTGTTAGGATTGCATTCATTTTTACATGCATTCATTCGTGTGTGTGTGTGTGTAGTTCTGTAAAATTTAATCACATGCGTAGATTCCAGTTACTGTCACCACAATCAGCACCTAGAGCTGTTTTTTTTTTATAGCCACACAGACACTCCTCCTGTTACCGTGAAACAGCCACACCCTTTTGCCCAGTTCTTAACTCCTAGGAAATCCCTGATGTCTACACTTTGGTCATTTCAAAAATATTATAAGTGGAGGACCCCCAAAAAACTGGAATTATTTTTTAGAGTGAGGGCCCCTTGTAAGTACAGACTTCCTCTGCTAATTCCTGTTCTAGGAATCCATCAGCTTCAGTGTGCCAGCTATCGTGGTTGTGAATTTTTTTTGGAGATTCTTTCAACTTATTTGCCCATTTCATAGTGGATGATTTACGAGTGTAAACTGCTCATACCACGTGAGTGTTCAGCAGTTTTGAACCCCCAAAACAGCATGAGTCCTGTGCCCCACCCTCTCTGTTCACTCAATTTCACCCTGAGCAATTATTTTATTTTTTTGATTTCCTGGATGAAAAACGTCCTTAAAGGGAAATGTTTTGTTGATGTGGAAGAAGTGAAACAAAAAATGGCAGAAACATTCAAAGGTATCAAATGTGACGAGTTCAAAACCCATTTTGAGCAGTGGAAAAAGCATTTCGACAGGTGTACTGTATCAAACGGAGAGTCCTTTGCAGGTGACTGCAGTTTAAATATGTAAGAATAAATAAACAATTTTTAATAAATAAGTTCTGTTTTGGAGTTCTCCCTCACATAAATAGGACAAATGATATGTATGCTTTTTGATTGGCTTTTAAAATTTAGCCTAATACCCTTAATCCATCTCAGTTATGTATCTACCAATTGTTTCCTCCTTTTAATTACTGAATAGTATTCCACTGAATGGATGTGTCAGAGTATGCCATCTATATGCCAGTTGAAAGGAATTTGGGATGTTTCAAGTACTTGGCTATTACAAGTAAAAATACTATGAATGTATGCAGGTTGTTGTGAATAAATGTACATTTTTATTTCTCTCGAAAAAATGTAATTTCTGGGTCATATGGGAACTGTGTGTTTAGAAGTGGGATTTTAATAAATTTGCAGTTCTTAAACAATGTATACATCCTTGTATATGCATTATATGCTAATTTTCCAAATTATCTACTTAAGAGTTAGAATTAAAAATTATAATTACTAATCTCTAATTACTTAGAGATGCAGGTTTTAATGCTTTAATACATATTTTGTTTTCAAAAAATGTCATGCTGATTTCTAATTATTTACACCAGGATTATATGAGCCAGTACATTCTCCAGTATCTCTATAATGGGAGTATTATCTTTTTCAATTGTACCTAATCTGAAAGTCCAAAATTAGGTCTTGTTTTAACTTGCATTTTGATTACTTATAAGAATTATTTCTATTGGACATTTGCATTTCTCTGAATTTCCCAACTATGCATTTTGCTCATTTTTGTATGGGGATTTTCTTACTGGTATGTGTGTGTGCATGTAAAGGAAAGTAGCATATTATCATGTAAGTTTGTGGTTTGCCTTTTAACCTTTTAAAAATGCCTTCTGCCATATACATATATTACAAGTGATTCCATAAGCGAGTTTTGTTGTTGTTTTTGTTGCTGCTAGAGACAGGGTCTTGCTCTGTCACCCTGGCTGGAGTGCAGTGGCACAATCATAGCTCTCTGCAGCCTTCAACTCCTGAACTCAAGTGATCCTCCAGCCTCGGCCTGTCACGTAGCTAGGATTACACCACACCCAGCCCCTATATTCAAATCTAACACCCTTTTTTCTTTACAGCTTTTGCACTGATAATTATGCTTAGAAAGACTTTCCCCAGCTTAAAATTATGTAATAATTTACCAGTGTTTTTGTGTAGTAATTTTATAGTTTTTTTTTAACATAGTTTTTGTTATGCCATTTGGAATGTATTCCAAAGTAAGAAAATGGATGAAATAGAGAGCCAGTCTTATTATTTTCCAAGATCAGCCAGTGGTTCTAATACCATTAATGGAATATTTTGTCTTTCCCTACTAATTTAAAGTGCTGCTATTATCATATATCAGATTCTTATGTTTGTTTGTTTATGCTTCTAAATACATCCTTCTCTTTTATTGGTTTCTTTTTCTATTCCTGCACCAATACAATCATATTTTATTAAGTACTGATGTTGTAATACAATTTTATAATCTCCCCAAGTTAAGACTGCTATCGTCACTTGAGCAAGTATCAAAAGTCACATTGAGATATGGAGATTTTTATTGAAATTGGCAAAACTTTTAGACTTATGTAAAAATGGCTGCCCTTTTTGCAATATGGAAAATTTATATTCAGTCCCTTGGAAAAGAAGTGCCTCATATTGCTTGGAAGTTCATATCCAGATTATTTTATCTTGGGGTGTTACTATGAACTGATAATTTTGCACATTACATTTTCTATCTGGTTATTATTAGACTATGGGAGCATTTATTAAATTTGTGATAAGTCATCTTACTAAATTTTCTTGTGATTTCTAACATGTTTTTAAGGCCACTTCATTTGTGCTTCTCGAGAAGATAAAACAATAACTCCATTGTAAATAATGAGAATTTTATGTTCACTTTTTCAATATTTGTACTTCCTATGTTGTGTTTACTTCTAAATGCGTTGGCAATCACCTCTGAAATAATACAAGGTCAGAGAAGTAATATAATGACATTATGTAGTAATCATATTTATATTAACAAATGTCCTATGATTCAACTACTCTTGCACTTTGTCATGCTAGACTTTTTTATGACTTCTCTATTAATTCATAGATGAAACTGTACCACAGTAAGGTTTTACTAAATTATGTAAATAAGCTATAAAGTTTTTTTTTTATTCCTCACTTTTTGAAATAATGTGAGTAGTATGGAATTATTTATTCAGGGAATATTTCGTGGGAAAGACCAGCTACTCACACATCCAGTTGAGTAGGGTACCCAGGGCAAGGGAGAAGACGTATTTTATTTCTTTCCTTTTTTTTTTGAGTCAGAGTCTCACTCTGTCACCCAGGCTGGAGTGCAGTGGCATGCTCATGGCCACCCCAGCATCAACCTGCTGGGCTCAGGCAATCCTTTCACTTCAACCTTCTTAGTAGCTGGAAATACAGGTGGGCTACCACACCAGGCTAATTTTTTGATATACTGTAGAGACAAGGTCTCACCAAGTTGCCCAGGCTGGTCTCAAACCCCTGGGCTCAGGCAATCCTCTCACCTTGGCCTCCCAAAGTACTGGGATGACAGGCTTGAGTCACTGCACCTAGTCGAGGACATATTTTCTATTTTTTTCTTTCTTTTTTTTTGAGTTGGAGTCTCACTCTGTTGCCCAGACTGAAGTGCAGTGATCGCTCCCGGCCACTGCAGCCTACCTAGACCTGCTGGGCTCCAGCAATCCTTCCGCCTCCGCCTTCCAAGTAGCTGGAACTACAGGCGCGCGTGCTACCACCCTGGCTGATTTTTTGGTTTATTGTAGAGATGAGGTCTCGCCAAGTTGCCCGGGCGGGTTTCAAACCCGTGGGCTCAGGCAATCCATTCACCTTGGCCTCCCAAAGCGCAGGATTGCAGGCTGAGCAACCGAGCCCGGTGGAGGACATGTTTTTTATCTCTTCATTTCCTATACAATTATTTGTTGCCTGGAACTTCCAATCTCTTCTGTAGTCCATTTTACTGTTTTGGTTATTCACATTTCCTTGAAAAATAATACAGTTTCTTTAAGATTGTTTATTTCCACAGAACTGCACAAAGCACCATTAATGGTTTAGCAATTTATATGATTAATGAAAACAATTAGGACCACTAAATGCGTTCTTTCTGGTTAAAGCATTGTGCAAATGGAAATGAAAAATGAAAATATTCTTTCCTTAAACTTAGCAAAAATGTTCTCCTTCTCTCTCCACTTCCATATTTTCCTCCAAAAAGGGAACATTTAACTTCCATCCATTTTCACACTCGTTTTTCTCTCTCTTGATTGTGATCTCTTTCACTTTCTCCTTTCTCTCGAGCCTGAATTATGTCCAGTCTTTCTTCCTTCCTTCTGTCTTTAAAAACCAATTATGACTTGGAACGGATTCCAAATAACCTGTTCCCAAGTGCTTCAGTTCATCTGGTCCCCCCAGCCTGAACAGAATCTTAATTACCGTGAAGAAACAGAGTATGGGATTTCCGAGAATTCTACAGTTTGGCTCAATGGCAGCCCCAGATGTCAGAAGAAGCCTTACTCACTACACAGAAGCCAAGGGGAGCAAAATTACTTAAGAAAACTATCTTTCCTTGAATGCCACTCTGCCTTCCAACCTCAGTTACGTTTAGCTTAAGAAATATGGTCAGACAAAAGTAACTTTCTTTTTCTTTTTGAGTTGGAGTCTCACTCCATTGCCCAAGCTGGAGTGCAGTGGCATGCTCACGGCCACCTCAGCGTTGACCCACTGGACTCAGGAGATCCTTTGGCCTCAGCTTTTCAAGTAGCCAGAACTACAGGCACCCGCTACCACGCCCAGCTAATTTTTTGATCTACTGTAGAGATGAGGTCTCACCAAGTTGCCAAGGCTGGTCTCGAACCCCTCGACTCAGGCAATCCCCTCACCTCGGCCTCCCAAAGTACTGGGATTACAGGCTTGAGCCACCGCATCCGGTCCAAAAGTAATTTTCAATGAAAGTTGAAAACATCTAATCTGCAGAAGCTATACACATGAAAAACACCTCACAGTCCAAGGCATGCACTCGCTTATTTTAAAAAAAACCCCAAAAAACAAAAAAGACAGGGTCTTGCTCTCTGTCACCCAGGCTGAAGTGCAGTGGCACAATCATAGCTCACTACAGCCTTGAATTCTTAGGCTCAAGCCATCCTCCTGCCTCAGATTTCCAAAGGGCTTAGATGACAGGTGTGAGTCACTGTGCCCGGCCTTGGTTGTTACTTATGATAATGTTGTGATACATCTTGACACTTGACTACTTTTCAAGTTGGGTACTTTGGGATTTCACGAAAACAAATTAAATCAAGTGGAGTCAAGAAAATATGTTTATTGCAAGAGGCGCCGAGCAGCAGAACTAGAAAACCAGCACCAGGGCCTGAATTACTAGGACAATCTTTGCATACGTCTCACGAACTCCCAGAAGCTGCACACCTTAATGAGGCAGTCTGTCCCCTTCAACACCACCCCTGCAGCCCCCAAAAGCAACGCACAGAGTAATCCCTAACAGCATGGGGCTCACAGTCAAACTATATAACTTCCCAAATAGGGATGCCCTCGTGATTGCCAACTGTCTGCAACCCCACAGTAAGGAGGTCGTTTGTTCCAACATTTTTTAGGGGAAGGATGCTTTATATCAGGCGACTAGCCGAAGCAGGGGCGTGCAAAGTAAAATTAGAAACTGCAAGTAAAAAAACAAAACAAATACTCTTCTTTCGTCGATGCCGCACCTTATTTTTTTAAAAAACTCTCTGTACTTTCCTGACAAATAGTCCTTTTTCCTCCCTCCCCCAGCCTTCAGTGCCTTTTAAAGAAAACATCCTAGGATGCGTATTATTGTGCTCTAATTACAGTTGAGGGCACAGTGGCATGTGATCGTGGTATAATAACTAAAGCCCTGGAGTGCCTTTTTATTCCATTAAAAATGACCTTAGCCTTGGATCACAGAGCTTTGCATTGATTTGTCTTTTCTGTGGTTTCCTCTCCACAGGTCTGCTTCCTCATCCAGGGTGAGGCATTGAATCGTGACACATGGGGGTCAGCGAAATTAACTGTCTTTCCCGTGAGAAATCATTCATCATTCAGCGTTTGCTATTAATGTGTCTCTGGCAAGTGAATGAAGCCGTATGAGGTGTATGGAAACCGCGAAGCAGATGAAAACGCTGCATAAATATCATTAAATGTTCACGGTGTGGACAACAGTGATTTTCTCATCTGGAAATGGGAGGCAGAAAAGATGCTGGTAAGTTTGGTGGTGTAAGATGAATGGCTCTAAGCACTTCTGTAGAAGTTATACCTTCTTGGGACCGATTCACATGTTGTTTTCTGTCTCTTTCAGGAGGGTCTTTTAATAATTGTGACTAATATTGGACCTTTTTGTGTCTCCCGAGTGTGTCTGAGGATAGACTTTCCGCCTTCTCAAGGATTGGGGCAGTGCCCCTGTTCTCATCACAGGAGGTGTTCATCTCAGCCCACTTTGTGGATGAGATTTCTATTTGAGAATCAAGGACTAGAAAGGGCAGCATAAGCTGCATCCCTTCAAATTCATCTTAAAAAATATCGACGACAGGCTTAATGAAAGCCAAATACTATGCTGACAATGTGAAGGAGACACATACAAACACAAAAAAAATGAAAGAGAAAGCCAGTGATTCTCACTTGTCTATCTTGGAAAGTGTATTTGAACCCAAGAAGGCATGCCCAAATGTTCACCGGTGATGGTTAATAACAGCGAAAATTCAGAAGAGACCCACGTGCCCATCTTTAAAAGACTGGCAAAACAAACTCTGTCCTAACCAATGGAAAAACATCCATTATTTTTAAGGATAATGTGAATCTATATGTGAAGAGATCGCCAAGACATGACATTAGAGAAGAATTAACTACGCAAATTGATATCTCCATTATGACACCCTATGTAAATACAACACACACACACACACACACACACACACACACACACACACAGTCTACTATTTGTTTTCTCAATAGTCACCAGATACATAGCATACAGCCTTGAAGCAATACCCTCCAAAGTAGGTCCTGCAAAGTACATTGGAGATGGGTTGTTTGGTGACAGTCTGACATCCACAAGGGACAGTCCTACACCAACCTGACGACCCTGGTTAACTTCAGGAAGTCAAGGGACCAGGATTAAAGGTAGCTATCCACTGGAGGCTTTCGCTATTATCTGCAATGTCTTAATTCTTAAAGGAGATTATATAGTGCATTATGTGTATGTCAAATATTGGTTTTAAAATGAGCAATATGTAATTTCTGCTCTCCGGGTGCTAACAATCCAGAGGAGAAACAGGTACACCCTCCAATAATTCTGATGCAAAATGCAGTGGGTCAGTGCTAGCCTTGATGTCTTAGCCATGTGCGATGGGAATGTTAAGGTGGGCAGGGTCTGTGCTTCTGCTTTTTTGGAGAGGAGGGATTTCGTACAAATGTCCTTAGTGACGGGAAGACTCTCTACTGTACAGAATTATAGGCTGCACTAAGCAAGACTGAGCAGCACTGATGCCGTCACCAGCTGTCATCCACAAACTTAGCTATCCCAGAAGATGTCATCAAGGAAAGGAGAGGAAGGCCTTGGGAGGAAGGTCCTATGCACCAAAAAGGGTTTATTTGCAACTAAGTAAACTCACTCTGTGGATCTAAAACTAAGGGAAATACATTGGTGGGAGCTCAGGTGTTCATAGTATCAATAGGAGGTTGGGAATCTCAACTTGGGAAGTATAGGTTAGGCACCCAAGCACCTCTGGGCGGTAGGCTGCTGGGGATGGAGGAGACCCCCAAATCTCTCATTTAGCAGAAAAGGCCTGGCTGCGGATAAAATATCCATTATCTTCATGCCATGTTAACACGAATTGGCCCAGACTAGGTTACACGTACTTGGATGCCGGAGAGTGGTGGAAGAGAGAAAACGGTGCTTCAGTTTCCACAGCGTATGGCAGGGCATCCATAAACACAGCACCAAGTCAGTCGTCCAAAAGGAGGGAGGGAGGGCAGGTCAGATGACAGAGACACGGAGGAAGTAGTCGTTGTGACCAACAGGGTACTTGGTAAGTGCCGGTCACTGTCCTAAGCACTCTTTAGGGACATTATTTCATTGGACATTCACAGTAACTACGAGTTAGGTGCTGTTAGGACTAATTATTCCCACTTTGCAGATGGGATTAAGTAATGTTCTCAGGATCGTAGAGACGCCCGTTGGAGTTTGGACCTGAACCTGCATGAATGACCTGCGACTTTACATGTCCACTCTGTGTCTCCTGGTTGACACACTTCTCCCCATTTCCACGGGAATGTGGAACACGCCGAATGTGGAAAATGAATGAGGCACATTATCCTTGAAGGAACCCGAAGGGTTTCCACAGCCGTGATCTCAGTTCTCCTGGTCGTTCCTCCACATTGAGGGTGATAATATTCATCGGTTCTTATTTTTCTCATCGTTAAAAGAGGCAATTATGAAGCATATGACTTGCCAAATGATCTCTCAGTCAAGAGTCGCACTGAGACAAAGAACCCCTGAATTAATAAAGTAAGCAATTGAGCCTTCTGTTTGGAAAATGATGACTGCCACCACCAATGAGACTTCTGGTCCCAGTCTTTATTTTGAAATGCACACTCAAAACCACAGATCAGATTAAGCCACCCATCCCTCTTTTTTTTTGTTGGAGTCTCACTCCATCATCCAGGCTGGAGTACAGTGACACACTTCTGGCCACCACAGCCTTGACCTGCTGGACTCGGGTGATCCTTGCGCCTCAGCCTTCCAAGTAGCCAGAACTACAGGCACGCACTACCATACCCAGCTATTTTTTTTTATTTACTGTAAAGACAAGGTCTCACCAAGTTGCCTGGGTGGGTATCGAATCCCCGAACTCAGGCCATCCACTCACCTCGGCCTCCCAAAGTGCTGGGATGACAGGCTGAGCCACCAAGCCTGGCCCGCCCATCCCTCTTTAGTAAAACTGGCCATTGGCTCCCATCGCATTTAGAATAAAACCATGGCTGTGAGGATTACAGTAGAGAGTCTCCTCTCTTGAGACTCATCTTTTTGCATTCTCTGCCGTGTTCTTTGTCTTTTATTTTTTTTCTCCAAATACTCCAAACGATTTCCTACGTGGGACTTGAACACTGCTCCCTCTGCCTGAATGTTCTTTCCCTGAGTCTTCTTACCCTTCACCTCTCAATTTAAATGACATCTTGATGAGAATTTTTCTGTCCACCCAAACGCAAATAACCCTCTTTCCCTATCCCTTCACTCACTCTCTGTTCATTTCCTCATAGCACTTACCACTACCTGGAATGTTTTTGTGTATTTGGTCTGTTATTGATTGATGAATTCTCTTCTCTAGAAGGCGAACTCCAGGAGGGAAGAATTCTTGTCTGTCTTGTTCAAATTCATATTTCTAACCGGGATCCACAACTGTACGTGGCACACAAATGTTCACTGAATAAATTGTTTCCAGTTTGCTCAACCATTTAGGTTTCCTATTTATCCCTCAAAGGCCAAGTAATTGTAGGATATTAAGTCCGGATAAGTCTTTGAAAGATTCCTCTAGTTTCATAGTTCAAAAAGCTGGAACAGAAAGGTAGCATAACTGCCCAAGGTCATAGAAAGTCAACAGCAAACATGGACTGAGATCTGTTTTGTTTTCTTCACTTTCAGAATAGAGCTCTTTCAGGACACTGTGCTGACCACACTCTGAATGTGGTGCTTTGATTTATGACTTTTTGCCATGATACATTAGAGGCAACACAGTCATGTAGAGGTGCCGCTTTGTTGAAAAAATAAAACACATGTATCACGGTCATGGTTATGTACCAGGGCTGATTATGGTGTCAGATACACGCTGGCACTTCCCTCGCGCTACATACTATTTTAAGAGCTCAATGTGTATTAATCTACATAATCCTCCTAACATCCCTACTAAGTAGATGCTATTATCATCTCCATTTATAGATGGGGAATTGGAGGCTCAGATGTCAAGGAACGTGTCCAAGGTCGCACAGCTAGGAAGTTGTAGAGTCAAGATCCAAGTCCAGGCAGTGACTCCAAGGCCAGCACTTTTTAAAAAAATTTTTATTATAAAGATGTGGGATACATTTCAGGGTTGGGTATATTAGCATTGATCATGCAGGTGCCCTTGTTGATGAGGTGTGCCCCTCCCTCCCCTAGCAGTTTCCCTCAACTGCCAATCCCACCCCTTCCCCGGACAGTTTCCCACTACCGCCAATCCCATTCTTACGGAATGATTAATTGTTCAAGGTCCATTTATGAGTGAGAACATATGGAACTCTCTTCTTTGTTTCTGTGATAAATCACTGAGTATGATTGACTTCAAATCCATCCAAGTCGCTGCTCCATTGAGACAGAATGAGGAAGAGTCCTGGGTGCATTGGGAGGCCGTTAGGAACCAATACCACAGTTTTCACCAGTGCTGTATTGGCAGAACTTTCTCTTTAGGTTTTGGCTTTCCTTATACGATGGTCTTCTATAAACAACAATAAAAGAAACAGAACAAACACCATTCAGTCACCAGCTTCCGAGGTACTGAGTGCTGCTTTGCTAGTGGCAGGTGTATGGAGCTTCCTGGAACACATTGTTGACAAAAAGTTACCTTTCTGGCATGAAGAGAATGTGTGGGTCCTGCTGGTTTGGGACCACGACACAGGAAACAATTGATGAAAGAAGAATGCCTTCGCTGCTTCTCCGTGAAAGCCAGAGTGTTGCCTTAAAGCTGCCTTCTGGCCATTGCCTTGCCAAGCTACGGTGTGGCTGTGTGCTCTTTAAGCTATGGCCAGGCCATGTTTTCTTAAGCTTCGCCCCCCTCCCCTACCTTGGGGAGGTGAATCTCCTCTTTTTCTCTTTCCCTAATTTGTTTTCTAAATAAACTATATTCGCTAACCTAAAAAACAAACGAACAAATGAAAAGCTGCCTTCTGACCTTGGATATGGCAGTTGGGCCAGGTGATAGGTCCTGGGCTGGGGAGAGACTCAAGTCCCAGAGAACAAAATCTCTCCGTCTTGATTGGGAGCAGGCATCACCTTTAGAGTGAGTGCTTTCTATTTCCTGAGTGAATGAGAACCAACTTCCTAAGCTAGGACCCTTCTCAGTTCCACTAAAGCTGAGTTGTTAACTTTCCACTTTGATTACTACTAATTTACTTTAAAATAAATCCGAGGCCTGGCTCTGTGGCTCAGCCTGTCACCCCAGCACTTTGGGAGGCCAAGGTGAGTGGATTGCCTGGGCCCGTGGGTTCGAGACCTGCCTGGGCAACTTGGCGAGACCTCGTCTCTACAATAAATAAAAAATAGCTGGGCATGGTGGCGCACGCCTATACTTCCAGCTACTTGGAAGGCTGAGGCAGAAAGATGGCCGGAGCTCAGCAGGTTGAGGCTGCGGTGGCCGGGAGCATGCCACTGCACTCCAGTCTGTGCGACAGAGTCAGACTCCAACTCAAAAAATAAAATAAATAAAATAAAATAAGATAAAATAAAATAAAATAAATTCAAGGTAGAGTCTAAGAGAAGATAAAATCTCAGACATAAAAAGAAATAAACTGTCTTCGGAAGGTCAGAGTGCAAAGCAAGGATTTAAATATTTCAGCTGATAATGAACATGGGTTAATGATGTGTTTTCCTCGTCTTATAAACCCTGTAGGTTGATACGTTCTGGAAGTTTCTAGCATAGCATGAACCACTTTGATAGTGAGATTTGACCACTGAATCGATACTTTTTTGTGTGTCCTCACAGTCACATTTCAGATTGACTCTATCTTGAAGTGATGATTGAATTGTTTGAGTTTTCCATAGCCTCACAGACCTATGATACTCTGAAAGACGAATGGCTATTAGAGGATATCTGGGCCAGAAATGTTTTAAATCTGCTTGGGGTGAACTTCTGTTATAAGACTTTTACTCTGCATTATTGTGTAGCTAAAACCCAGGACCCATACTACAAATATTTGCATCTTACTTATGGAAATATTCACTTCTCAGTTTTAATAATTATTACGACGAATCACACCCCTGCTATGTAGAGGGAGAAGCATATTGAATTAAGACACGTGATTGCCAAAGATCTTCAAACTAATTAGTAAGGATCCAAAATTCAAACTTATTTCTTCCAACTCCGTTCACCCCTTCCAAAGGAAAACCACCACTCACAACAAACAATGTTCGTGAGAGGAAGCCCATTTGAGAAACCATATGGTCTAAAAGTGTCCTAATGTCAGAAATGGTAAAATGATTCAACCCTAATAGTAGAAATAACATGGTCTAGGAATTAGGAGGCCTGGATCTTCCTCTTATTAGCTGTCTGTTCTCTGACGAGTCATTCAGACCCTCTGATCTCCACTCCTCTTGGCTGTAAACTGGGATCAAGCTTGTGTGCCCTCTGCAAACCTCTTGAGGTCACTGCCAGCATCACAGCTATGTTTGTAAACTGAAATATGCTCTACAAATGCAGGGTATTAAGAACCTTACAAAGATAAGCTCTGTGTCCCAGTTTCGTACTCAGAGAAATCCTAGTTTTCTGAGTGGAATATGTGAGCTACAGATCTGCAGCACTACTATTTAACAGCCAATTTGACTTTCAGTGTTTTTTTAAAAATTCCCAGCCTGAGAATTAAGAAGATAAAAATAGACAGGCCTGTTGAGTTTCCAGATTCATCCTGAGAACTGTCGCTTCTGGAGCTGAATATACACGACTTGTTCTCGTAAGGTCCATTGAAATGTCACTACACCAAGTTTGTCCACATCATTATCCACAGACATTTTCTTACACTGTCAAAAATGCAATTTACTTTTGTTTTATAAAGAGGAATATAATAGCCATCTTGTCTTGAGTTTGCCTTGTCATCACAATTTCTTAAAAGTGAAATGAAGAACTGAAGAGATTCTGTTCTGGAGATACTGTATGAGGAAGTAGCACTGGTCACTGTTAGATCGGTGATGGGGCCTGCCTCATACAGTGAGATGTAAACAATTATTTGAATTTCTTTTTAAACATCTACTTGAAATAAACATTAGTGAATTTTGAAAGAGGTGAAATAGTAATAACCTCTGGGCAAGAAAAAAGTGTACTAAAAAGCACACGTATAAAAAAAACAAGTATGTGTGTGTAAGTAAAAAAAGGAGCATCTCAAATAAAGTAAAAACTAAAAAAGAAATTTCATTGATACAACACTGGACAGATGATTCTAGTATATAACTTTATGATATTATCAGTTTACTGAAAATAAAGTTGAAATGAAAGTCCTAAAATATAAAGCAATGATGACTATTTTAATACTGTCTGCCTCAGAAAATGCAAAAACATAAAACTTTAGGCAACAGAACAATTTCTAAAGATTAAATGCAAAGGAGGACTAATTATGCTGGAAGAACCAATTAAAAAGTAAATGCCAATATCGTGTTGCCTACAAAACTGGTCTTCCCCGGAAAATGCAAAGGTCAAAATCTCTGTAAGTCCTATTAAACCAATGCTTCAAGTTGCCATTTGATTACACTTAGAGAATCTTAGAAATTCCAAGCTCCTACATATATAAACTTTCCTGTCTTATGGTCCATTGCCCTGGTGTTTATGACAGACTTTCCCATGGGAGTGGTCAGACAGATTAAAAAGTGTCCTACAGAGACGCAGACTCCGGTCTAATATTCAACTCTTTGTAGCAGTCAGGAACACCTTCTTAGAAATCTATCCTGCCAAGAAGGTTACTCTATTGGGAGTCGGCCCAAGGAGGTATCCGTCATTATTCCCTGAAATGGTTCAGTGGAAAGAGAATTTGACTCACACTTGGTACCTGGGCCTGAGCTCCAGCACTGACATCCACAAGCTGAGTGACCTTGGCTGAATTTCTCAAGGCTGAGCTTTGTTCATCTGTGAGATGTGAGTCATAACGGCCTAAGTCAAGGTTGATGAGAAAGTCACATAAGACAAGACGCATCTGTGAATGTGCCTGGTAAACTGTGAAACGCTAATAAACACGTGGCATATATAGGCTAGTTCCTGACAGAGGAATTCAAACACAGTACTGGCTTGGGTTTTGCAGAATTACTTAGAAGAAAAACTCAGTGAAGTGGGAGCACTCGTGTGCTCTCATTTTGTACCATGGTGCTCCTGTTAATTGCTTCTAACCAACTCCAGATTCGGGAGGAATGCATTTAACTTTGCAGCCTTCTCCTGGACATACTGCAGATATCAAGTGTCCCCAAACTATCTCCAGCCCTGGAATTTCTCTTCTGTGCAATAAGCAGTTAAAGGCGGCATGATCCCATCAGTATAACTAGAAGGTTGCCAGGCCGTGGCCCTTGGCACATCTAAATTCTACCAGTTTTTCCCTACATCTGTGCCGTCTCAGCCAAGATGGTGATAATGATGATGATGATTATGATGATGATGATGATTTTAGGCAAGGGAATATTTATTGCATCAAATGAATCCCATTAGAATTTCTGAATATTTTTTGCCAGGAGTTTTTGTTAGAAAATATCAATTGTCTCCAAATAATTCATGTACTCTAAATGAATTATAACTATAAATAAACACTTTTGAGGGTCTCTCCTCTTTGTGCCTTTTTATAAAAGCTGAAGATTCCTATGTTGATAGGTACAAGCAATTTATTATCAAGATTTGATGCAAGTCTATAAGAATTACAGGTGCAGCCACCAAGAGAATGGTAGAGGTCCAGAAAACACTCATGTTTCCTTTCTCAGCCAAGATTATTTTGCTTGCCACCCTCCCCCCATAACACGTGATTCTTTCTGCTTCTATGTTTCAGGTGCTGTTTATTTCATATACCATTCTCCTTTCTCTATGTCGACGTACTACCCTGATCCATTCTCCACCTCTCTGGAAACCTTGCACGACTGACTCCCATTCTGCTTTGTTAATTCTACTTTCAACATTTCACTTAATAGGGGGTTACCTAATATCCCACATTTCTATAGATGTTGGTGGAATTTGGGGACACGACAACAAACTAAGGCTGAGTATGCATAATCAGGGTAGATGAACTAGCTATTCAATTAGTTCATGTAGCTAAAAAAACCCACAGAAATACAAAACTGGTCCATCCAGTTGCCATTTATGAAGAGAAATTTCCATGTATCAGATTAGAAGCAATGCTGGCTTTTACTCTCTGACTTGATGTGTGTATACCTTAGTGTGTGTGTGTGTGTGTGTGTGTGTGTGTGTGTGTGGTGTGTATGTGTTTGCATGTATTTGTGACATTCTAACCTGCTTAACTCCTCAACTGCTTAATCAATAAGGCAGAGAAGAAATTCATTAGATGATAGAAAATTGTAGTCTGTGCTGCTGCTGATTTTCCACAAGTTTTTCAGTTTTGTTGTTTTGTTTTTTATTTTTTATTTTCCTTCGTGCCTGAATGTGTATGTGCAGGTTTGTGCCATGAATCTTAAGCCACCCCCTGAAGCTCAGTCCTCTCCTCTAAAATGAGTGTGTCATCCCAGCTAGTCCACAAGCTCCTTCCAAGTATATATGACCCATCTACAGGAAGAAACCTGTAATATATCTATGCCAGGTCATATCTGAAAAATGCCTTGCAACGCCATGCCATTTGCAGTGAAATTAGAGTTCAAGTTGCTGCACGTTATATAGACGTGATTGTATAAGACAGAAAAAATAAAGAAGCAAAAGGCAAGAGAATGGAAAATGTGCTTCTGTTCTGGCTTTTTCAAGGGGTGTACTGTAGACGAACATGGTGAGTCCAAATGTTGCAGCAGCGTGTCCTCTGTGGGGTGCCACTGAGCAGTCTTGCAAAGGAGGGGGACTTCCTTCACAATTAAGTCCCTGTCCTTCACGGCTTACTGCCCTACACCAGTCTGAGTCCCAGGGTCTCAAGAGCCACGATTGACACTCATCATAAAGGCTCTTTCATTCTGCTGGGAGGTGGTGTGGCTCACACAAACTGCACTGGAGTTTTGGAAGGGGGCAGGAAACAGTGACGATGGCTCCTGGTACCATTTCCTACATTGGATTTGGAGTTACCTGCCACTGCTGTTGCTGCCTGGGCAGCCTGACCTAGGGTCTGGGTCAGCAAGTATAAAGACCCTCGTCCCAAGTCTTGAGTCAAGTCACTCCTATCAATCAAAAGACTCCCACGTGTCTGTGGGCACTGGGTGCATAATGTAGGGACTTGTAAACTTTGATGGACTTTCTAAGGCATTGGGGAGAGCCAATAAAGGCATGTCATAGACGGAACAAGTACGTAGTGTTTATGCAATTACTAAAGCAGATTGAGTAACATTTTTTTTGGAGTCAGAATCTCACTCCGTCGCCCAGGCTGGAGTGCAGTGGCACCCTCATGGCCATCCCAGTGTCGACCTGCTGGGCTTCAGTGATCCTTCCATCTGTCTTCCAAGTAGCTGGAACTACAGGCACGTGCTACCACGCCTGGCTAATTTTTTTGATTTATTGTAGAGATGAGGTCTCGCCAAGATGCTCGGGCTGGTCTTGAACCCCTGGATCCAGGCAATCCTCTTGCCTCGGCCTCCCAAAGTGCTGGGATGACAGGCTTGAGCCACTGTGTCCAGCCGAGGAATAACATTTTCAAAAAAGTTCTTCACGAGCTGGTGTGGTGAGCCGAAACCAGGAAGATAAAGTTATGCAGAAATAAGCGTGAAGTTCTATTATTAGGTTGATTGTAATAACAAAAAGATCTCACGTTGATATAACTTTACTTATAGATTAAAGATCATTCACACATACTTATTCCATTTAGTGGCTACCCAAAAAAAGCCATATTCCTCTATGATCACTTTTTGATAAATAAAGAAAATGTGACACAGACATCACAACAACCTGCCCGAAGTCAAGCATCTGGTAAATATCTGATTGAAATCAAGGCCAGTCTTCTGATTTTAGGTCCCAGGCTCTTCCTAAAATATAACAAGGTGCTCCAGGCAGCTAAAGGACTCCTGACATTTAGCTGGAGGAAGCTCTGGCTTCATGAAAGTACCTTTGGAGAGTAGAAATCTTACTCACCTTTGTGAAAATACTAAGTCTTACTGAGCCACTCGTATATTGGCCAGGCCATAGCTGGGGCCTATGTTCTATTCTGAGTATTATAATGTAAGGTTTGAGATTTATAGAGAGTCATAAAGTGCAAAGATGAGGGAATGTATCTTGGTGGTTAAAGTTCTGAAACCCATGCCTTACGAGGAACAACGGAAAGAATTCAAGTGTTCAGTCTCAAAAAGAGAACATGCGACGTGGAAGTAGGGGTGTGATACGGGCAGGGAAAGTATATTTGTTTGTCTCCAAAAGTCCGAAGACTGTTATGTTAGAAGGATTAGACCTGGCGCTCCAGAGGCCAGAACAGAACTTGTGAAGACAAGTTGGAAAAAGACCATTTTTATTCAACCCGAAAGAAAAGTTTTACAAATAAAAATGGCTAAAATATTCCACGCATTTTCCTTTGAGATATAACTTACAAATGATCAAGCAAAGAGGAGTAGACCATTTGCTGTGGGTGACAGAATCATGGTTTTGGCACCAACTAGGAATTTGAAATAAGTGCTCTTTCTAAGGACTTGTAAGATTCTGTGGTTTAATCTTTCTTAAAATTGTCCTTAAAAAAATTAAGCTTAAACAGAGGGTTAAAAAAAAATACCTTGGTTTTTATAACCTACTTTTCTAGTAGTTCTTTGGTTCCACTATCAATGCCAATCATATTACCCCAAATTTAGCATCTTAAAGCCTGCATCTTGTGTGTCAGAAAGGCCTCCAGGTTGTGTAGCTCTCAGCTGAGAAGACTCGATGGCCAGGATACGTGTGGAGGAGAACTTGGTGACTGAAGGCTGGAATCTCCTGGAACCGCACTGTCCAGTATAGTGTGCCCTGACTACATGTAACTAGAAAGTGCTTGAAATATATCTAGTCTGAACTGAGTTGTGCTATAAGTTTAAAACACACACACACACACACACACACACACACATTATTTCAGAGACTTGTATGGCAAAAACAGAACTTATACTATCTTGGTAATAATGTGTATACTGATTGTATAGTGAAATAATGCTCTTTCTTAGATATAGTGAGTAAAACAAAATATATTAACACAATTAATTTCATGTGTCCCTTTTAAATATTTTTAATGCAACTAATGAAAAATTGCAAACTGCATATGTAATGTATGTCATACTCTTATTGGACATGGTTGATCTCAGAGTATCCTTCATTTATGGATTTGGTGGTTCATGTCATCTGTGGACTGACAGTTCAGCTGGGCAGTTGATTAGGGCACCAGCGTGTGGCTTAAGCTTCTTCTAGAAGGGTGGCCTCAGGTTGGTTGAAATTTGTATGTGACAACTCAAACCTTCAAAAGCAAGCTTTTCTGGTAAGCAAGGTGAAGGCTGCATGGGCTTTTCTGGCTTAGCCTTGCAAGTCATCAAGTCAGGCCACATCAGTTTGCTGCATCTTGGAAAATGCGGTCTGCCACAATCTGAAACCAACATCGACCAACGAAGTTATAAAATCTTCTTCAAATTTAAAGAGTCATTCCTGCCGGACTTGGTGGCTCAGCCTGTCATCCCAGCACTTTGGGAGGCCAAGACGCGTGGATTGCCTGAGCCCACAGGTTCGAGACCCACCAGAGCAACTTGGTGAGACATCCTCTCTACAATAAATCAAAAATTAGCCAGGCATGGTGGCACGTGCCTGTAGTTCCAGCTACTTGGAAGGCTGAGGAGGAAGGATTGCCGGGCCCAGCAGGTCCAGGCTGCGGTGGCTGGGAGCGGACCCCTGTACTCCAGTCTGGGCGATGGAGTGAGACTCCAACTCAAAAAAAAAGTCATTCCTGAACTCTAAGTGAAGTCCTGTACTGTGAGTCTGATTAGAGTATTTCTATAGAGAGTGTCAAGCCCTAAAATTAAGCAAAGACATACTTTAGGAATTGCATTAATAGCCATTACTAAGTATGGATAAACCTGAAAGGCAAACTGCCCTGTAGGTGTTTACTAAGGTGCCTGCGTGCTAAGAAAGCAATAATAAACCCAGTTTGGCAATCAAAGAGTTGAATCACACAAAGCAGAATAACTTTTAGTTATTTCTTTTTTCTTTTTCTTTATTCATGGTTCACAAATGGAAGCATATTCCTAATTTCAGAGAGGTACATATACCAAACTGGCCGGCAAAAATCTTTCCTTTTTTCTAATGTTAATTCATAATTTATACAATGTAGATGCAAAGGTGTGTGCTGTATATCAGCTTGAAGATAATGGATTATTTGCAATAAGTAGAAAATGCTCCCTTGAAGTAATTTATTTAATATAATCACCCTATATTTTGCTTTTTTTTAGATTGAGTTGTGTGTGTGTGTGTGTGTGTGTGGTGTGTGTGTGTGTGTGTGTGTGTGTGTTGGGGGGGTCATATGTGAATCATGAATCCGCCCTTGGATCATAAATTGTCTTGAAGGTTAAATGAGCATCTGAACTGAATTTAATCAAACAAGTGTGATTGGCTCAGAGGACTCCCAGTAAAGACGGAATTCTGGAAATGAGTGTCTGTTGATTTTTGTGTGTATTTTCTTCCGTAAATATGAATGGGGAATCGTAAGTTCCGATGTTTGGGTCACCTTGTCCCCTTTGTGCCTCCTCTTTGGGGTTTTGATTTCTCAGATAATATTAATGTACCAATAGTGATTATCTTTATTCATAATTGATTAAATGTTATTTATCAATGATTGGATTAACCATGATTTAATCCTTTTTTTGAGTCAGAGTCTCACTCTGTCACCCAGGCTAGAGTACAGAGGCACACCCACAGCCACCACAGCCTCGACCTGCTGGACTCAGGAGATCCTTCTGCTCCAGCCTTCCAAGTAGCTGGGACTACAGGCGTGCACCACCACGCCCAGCTAATTTTTTGATTTATTGTAGAGATGAGGTCTTGCCAAGTTGTCCAGGCTGGTCTCAAACCCGTGGGCTCAGGCAGTCCTCTCACCTCGGCCTCCCAAAGTGCTGGGATTATAGGTGTGAGCCACCACGCCCAGCACCGTAATTTAATTCTAATGTGCGTTTTATAGTAAGTAATAGAGTATTCCTACAGGGGTCCATTGTCCCCCTCCCCTCCTAGTGGAAGGCATCCTCTGTCCTGGGGCTCCCTGTGTCTGCCTCATCAGGAGACAGAGTGGTGATCAGTGAATTAAGCTGAGCAACGGAAGTGGAGAGAGCACAAAACGACAACAACAGCGACACACAAAACCCAAATGAGAAGCAACCAGGCCGGCATTGCCTGCAAATGCTCACAGAATTCTGCCCTGGCTCTCAATCCCTGCTGGCGTCTTACTCCTTCTCATTCAGCATTTCCTGAAGAATGGTGGCTAGATCCTCATGCCTGAAAAGCACCCAGATGTGGGCTGGGTTTTCTGGCACACGCCAAGGAGGTTCAGCTGTGCTCCAAGTATTTGCTTTCTTTTTTTGAAGGTGGGAAAGCAGGATTTATTGAGAGGATAGAAAAGCTCCCAGAGCAGGAGGGGTACCCCAGGGGGTGGCCCCAAACATTTGCTTTCTAACGAATGGAGCATCTTGAAGAAAGCCATAATGCTGACAATAAGTTCCAATGGCTTTTCACTGAGAAAATAAGCTATGTAACCTGGGGAATCTCTCACTTCATTCCTTTTTCTTATGGAAACCAGAAAGGTCTGCAGGTAGCTTAGAATACGAATGCCCTTCATTAAGTCTTGGTGAGACAGGATACTATTCAGAGAACTGAAGAGAACATGAGGGAGACAACCCCAAACAAAAACAAAAACTCAGCCGGGCTCGGTGGCTCAGCCTGTAATCCCGCGCCTTGGGAGGCTGAGGTGAGTGGATTGCCTGAGCCCGCGGGTTCGAGACCCACCTGGGCAACTTGGCGAGACCTCATCTCTACAATAAATCAAAAAATCAGCCGGGCGTGGT
>CAUYQG010140104.1:0-17261 GCA_963574415.1 Tarsius wallacei | reverse complement strand
TTAGCCAGGCGTGGTAGCGCGTGCCTGCAGTTCTGGCTACTTGGAAGGCTGAGGCAGAAGGATCACTGGAGTCCAGCAGGTCGAGGCTGCAGTGGCCCGGAGCATGCCACTGCACTCTAGTCTGGGCGACAGAGTGAGACTCCAACTCAAAAAGAAAAAAAATGAAATCAAGATAGGTGAAAATTTAAAAATAAAATGAAAAAGTAAATGAGTCTGATAGAAAAGCCATGACCAAATTCAGCTGGAGGGTTTCCAAAGTCAACTCAACCTATTGTAAAGGAATGGAATTCAAAAGGAAATTTTGATTAATAAATCTCATTAACCAGCAATATTTCTCTATTTTAGACTGATTCTGATACTTTTGTTTCAATGTGGTTGTCTAATTCAGCAATTCACAGAATATTTGGAATAAAAATAATGGCACAACACTGACAGACACTGAGAACAAGTGAGGCATATTGTTTTCTTTTTCTTTTTCTTTTTTTATTTTTTGGAGTCAGAGTCTTACTCTGTGGCCCGGACTGGAGTTTGCAGTGGCACACTCATGGCCACCATAGCCTCAACCTGCCAGGCTCAGGTGATCATTCCACCTCAGCCTTCCAAGTAGCTGGAATCACAGGCGTGTGCCACCACACCTGGCTAATTTTTTTGTAGAGACAAGGTCTCACAAAGGCTGGTCTCCAACCCCTGAGCACAGGCAATCCTCTCACCTCAGCCTCCCAAAGTGCTGGGATTAAAGGCGTGCACCACTGCGCCTGGACAGCAGTTTTCTTATTCACTGGGAGAGGTAAGAGGGATGTTGGGGCAGTTGGACAGTACCCAAAGGGCCATGCTCTTATGCTAGCTCCCTTTCTCCTGCACAATCTACCCTGAAGGAAATAACAACACTTAAACTGAGTTATGAGTTACTGATTTCTTTTCCTTTGTTAATTATCTGAACATCTTCCACATAATAGGAAAAGTCAATGTTATATGTCTGTTTAAACAGACTACTTAGCCACAGGCTAGGAAAACACTGAAAGGAAACAAGAGAACCATCATAGAAAAGCAGAAGAAAATCCTTGGCGTTTCAAATGAAAGCCCCGACTGGTTATAAATCCTCTTTTGGCTTCTAGTAAAATTAAACTCTGCTTTTCACAACACACATATCCCTTTCCTCCCAGCTAATATTCAAAATAACTTCGCTCTTATGTGAGTGTGGTCTCGAAAAACCTCTTCGAAAGCCTGATAGGCAACTGGGCACCAGACACTTGCTGCTCTTTCCCTGTTTCCATGACATGCTCAGGACAACCCTGTATAATTACAGTCACTGCCTCATACACCTGCCACCTGTTTGTCCCTTTCACCAAGCCTATTTCTAAACTCATCATTACTAAGATCACAATATACGCAGCTACAATTATCTGGTTGAACGCAATTGTCTTCCATTAAAGTTTCTGAAAGAATTAACATTTAGTAAAATCTCTAAATTAAAATCTCATCAGATTAAATCAGTCATAACATATCTTTAATTAATTTGCTTAAGAAGAAAATTAATGATGCAAGAGTGCAAATCACTATAAAGAGGGAGTACTGAATATATCTAAGAGCAAGTCAAGGAACACCATTTATGATGATGAGGATGTGCTAATTCTAAATCATTCCTGACTTGACTTCGTAGGAGGGCAATTAATGACAGAATATAGGCAGCGTGCAGTGGCTCACAGCTATAATCCCAGCACAGTGAGAGGCTAAAGTGGGAGAAACACTTGAGCCCACAAGATAGAGGCGAGCATAGGCAACATAGTTAGACCTCATCTTTACAAAAAAGAAAAATTAGCCGAGCACGGTTGCACATGCCTGCAGTCCCAACTACTTGGGAGGTTGAGGTGGGAGGATCACCTGAACTCAGGAGGCTGAAGCTGCAGTGAACAGTGATGGTGCCATTGCACTCCAGCCTGGGTGACAGAGTGAGACGTAGACTTAAAAATAATAATAATAATAATAATAATAATCTTATATAATAATAATCTTAATATTTATATAATAATCTTACAGGAGAAAAAGCAAAACCTTAATGAAAAACTAAAGTTGAACCACCAACAACCAAACGGGGACAGGACAGGTCCAGAGAAAATGAACACAACGGTAAAGGGAGAAAAGACCTCTGATAGAAAGTCAGAGCTCTAAATCCAGAGGCAACAGGTGAAAGGGTTTATAGTTATGCATATGTATATATAATATATATTATATATAATAATATATAATGAATATAATCATTAAAAGGTAGAAATATAGAAGTTAGAGCCATTTACCAAAAGATTATCAGTGGTAGAAGGATATATATGAATACACATATATTAACTGAAAGGTAGAAATATAGAAATTAGAGCCACTTACCAAAAACAAATTATCGGTGGTAAAAGGATATTTTTAGGATAGATAAAAAAACCCAAAAAAACTCAGACAGTACATTTATAAAGTACATTTCCTCCAAAAAATAAAATGTAGGCCAAAACAAGTTTCAGTGTTTTAGATATACATATAAATGCTAATATGCAAGGTACATAATCATCTGAGCCTCAAGGGCAAGGAGGGCCACCATGATGCTCCTGGGCAGCAAAACACTGACCTAGATCAACGCTAAGTAAGGGCCTAGATTGACAAAGAGAACCTAAGCTAGGATCTCAGGTGGACACACTGAATTTTTTTGAATGTTTTATAATTTAAACATTTTCTTTAGCCTGACCGATTCTGGTCTAATTAGGCTACAGTGTAAATAAGGAGGCACTGTTCCAGAATCAAATGACTTCAGGAACAATAGAGTGAAAACGCAAGTCAAGCCAAACTTCCATCCTTTCCTTAGGAAGTACACTAACTCAGGTGAATTACAACACCATTCTTGTACAGATAACAAAATAAGTTATAAAAACAATTGTTTACCAGAGGGGATGTCTTGCCAGTTAACATAAACTAGGTGATAATGCATAAACAGATGAGTGCAATTCACACACATTCTTATTTTATGTAATCTTCGCACCAGTTCTCTAGTTGTAGCGGGTATTATAACGGCATTATAGATGAGATCAGGGGATTTGTCTAAGGTCACATGAAGGGTAAGTAAAAAGCTCACACTACAAACAAATCCACTTCCTTTTCACCCCAGCTGTTCACTGACACACTTTAAGAGGCTTGTTGACAAAATGTCATGTCAACCAATTTGGCTTTTGCAAATTGCCCTGGGAATTGCTGCAAACTAGCCACTCTGGAGATGTAGTCAAAATGACTAATCTTGTATGTTAGAATCCTCTCCCTCCAAGAGGGAAATGATACAAGAGAATGAAGTGTACACACACAGCCTTTGATATGGGTATTTAATATTAACCAGCAACAAAGCAGAAAAAAAGTTAGACTCCACAAATATAGAAAAACCATCATTTAATTCAATTCAACTTCAATTCAGTGCTGGACAAATGACAATTTTAATTGAACTAACTAGGAAAGTTCTGGGTTTTGTTGTTGTTGTTGTTTTTGAGATAATGTCTTGTTATGTTGCTCAGGCTGGTCTTGAATTCCTGGCCTCCTAAAGTGCTGAGATTACAGGAATGAGCCGCCACACCTGGCCTCCAGATGATTCTAACATTCATGGGAACTGGGGCCTTTCAAGAGGACTAGAAAAAAGATCAAAGTGCAAACAGACAGCTGTAAAGTACATTTATGTCTTGTGATAGTTAATTTCAAGTGTCAACTTTGCCAGGCCACATTGTCCTAGATGTAAGGGTGCTTCTGGATGAGGTAAACGTTTCAATCCACAGACTAGATAAAGATTTGCCCTCTCCAATGTAGCTGGGCCTTATCCAGTCCATTGAAGACCTGGATAGGACAGGTTGAATAAGGGAAAATGCCCACACTTTGCCCGTCTTGAAGCTGGGACAATGCCTTCAGACCTGGACTGCAACTGTACTACCCTCACTTGGGCCACCAGCCTGCCAACTGCAGACCTGAACTTCTTAGCCTCTGTAACCTTGTGAGCCAATTCCTTACAGCAAATTATGTACCTATATGTAAAAAGAACCAGATCTAGCTATATAATTTATAAGGAATATACGTCTATATATCTAGAGTTATATCTACACGAGGGAGAACTAAAAAAAAAAAAAAAAAAAAAAACCAGAACCATCTTTTGGAAGGAAAACACCTTGTTGTACACTTGAAATTTGTTCCTCTGGATCAAACGTTCAACCAAAGTTTGCATCTGGTAGTTTTGAGAAGGTTTATATCATGATTTGTGGAAGAAACACCCTAAGCTGCAGCAAACAGGTTCTACCACCATGACATCACTCCTGCTCACACCGTACTGAGCGTTCAGCAGTTTTTGACCCAAAATGGCATGACTCTCCATGCCCCACCCTCCCTATTTAACCTGATCTCACCCCAAGTGACTTTTTTTCTTGTTTCCCTGGATGAAAAATGTCCTCAAAGGGAAACGTTTTGCCAGTGTGGAAGAGGTGAAACAAGGCAGAAACACTAAAAGGCATCAAAATGAACAAGTTCAAGAACTGTTTTGAACGGTGGAAAAAAAAAGCATCTTGATATGAGTATTGCATCAAATGAAGAGTACTCTGAAGGCAACTGAACTTTAAACATGTAAGAATACACAATTTTTAATAAATAAATTCAATTTTTGGAGGATCCCCCCTTGTACCTATCTCTCTCCTATTGGCTCTGATTCTTTGGAAAGTCCAAACTAATATAGACTCCCTCAAGAACAAAATGTAAAAAATTAAATTTTTAGCCTCAGAGCATTTAAGGAGGAAAATGAGATAATACTGAAATCAAAAGAATGCTATTACTAGAAGAGTCACTAGGGTAATTTACTCTGATGTTATATTGACAAGCAACAGTATTTTTTTAAAAAATGATTGGCAATACATAAGTGCATTTATGTAATTAAAATAGAGCAAGCACTGGCAAACTTTTTCTGTAAAAGGGCCAGATGGTAAATATAATATTTTTAGGCGCTGCAGACCATACAGTCTCTATTGTAACTACTCCACTCTGCAGTTGTAGCTGGAAAGCAACCACAGACAATATGTACACAAAAGGTCCAACTGCATTCTTATAAAGCTTTATTTATGGATGTTGAAATTTGAATTTCATAAAATGTTCATGTGTCACAAAATTATTCTTCTTTTCATATTTTTTTTCAACCCAAATAAAAATTGTGAAAACCAGTCCTGGCTTGTGCGCTGCCATAGAGTCTTAGGGTTGGTTGCCATTTGCCAGCCTTTGAGATAGAGAAATAAAAATTTTAAATTTTTAAGAATTTTGGAATAAAGCAATAAAAAGCTTTCCTGAGCATGCCCTTACAGCTCAGCATTTTTTGCTGGATATACAACTTTTTTCAAGATATACAACTTCCACACAGCTGTTAATGGTCCTCTTACAAGTGCTACTACGGAAGTAGGACAGATGAAACAGTCCTAATGTCTGTGCTATGTGTTCAGCGTACATTTTCATAATCAACTGCTTGCCATGAAAAGAAGTGTCTACTTCACGAGAAACAACAGAATGGAACCTCTTCAAAAGAGAAAATAAAACCATCTTCCTATAGATGAAGCTATCCATTGCAAAGGTAGGAATATATTTACACTCTAATGTTTCCAAGCTAATCCCAGGAAATATGAAGAAATGGGTAAATCTCACTATATTTCACTTCATTAACTACAAAATTATGTTGGTAGGGACAAGCTGACACTACTGTTTCCTTTATGTGGGTGTTTACATGAGATTATTTTGTGATGAGTTTTTAAAAACAGTGAGGTGACGGTGCATCTGATGTTTGATCAACTTTTAAAATTCCAAAAATTTAGTGGCACAATTACAACTCACTGCAGCCTAGAACTCCTGGGCTCAAGAGATCCTTCCACCTTAGGCTCCTAAGCAGCTGGGATTACAGATGCATGCCATCATGCCTGACCATTTTAAAACTTTTTTTGTAGAGACAGGATTTTCCTATAATGCACAGGCTGGTCTTAAACTCCTGGCCTCAGATGATCCTCTTACTCTCAGCCTCCCAAAGTCCTGGGATTCCCGGTGTGAGCAACTGTCCCCAGCCAAAAAAAAACCTTTTCTTTTTTTTTTTGGAGTCAGAGTCTCACACTGTTGCCCAGGCTGGAGTGCAGTGACACGCTCACGGTCACCGCAGGGTCAACCTCAGGCTTCCAAGTAGCCGGAACTACAGGCATGCGCTACCTCATCTGGCTAATTTTTTTGATATATTGTAGAGACGAGGTCTCACCAAGTTGCCTGGGTTGGTCTTGAGTCCCTGGGCTCAGGCCATCCTCTCTCCTCAGTCTCCCAAAGTGCTGGGTTTACAGGCTTGAGCCACCACGCCTGACCAAAACCTTTTCTTTAATAACAAGTTATTCCTATAGTAGACACAGACTGCTATCAAGTTCCCTGTGCCACCCAAATGCTATCATACACACATCTTTGCCAGCCTAGATAAAGTTTTGAAATAACAAAATGGAGACAAGAAAGAAGATTGCATTCATCTGAAAGAATATTACCATTTTAAAACTCAGTATAGTATCTGAGCCACCATCACTGCCTTATAAATAGTGTGAATTTAATAGATTTGGTGTTTTTATCACTAAATGCTTTAAAGAAAAATCCAGTTACTAACTTGAGAAAGTATTTACTCTGGACATTATCAGGACACTCTGATACTGAATCCTAGAAGATGCATCCTTTTAAAAGAATCTACCATTTTAACACACACACACCTGCTATACAGTCTTAAAAGTGGATTATGATCTGACAATAATGAAAATGTTTATAAATGACTAAATGCTTTAAAGAATGCTAGAAAAGTATCTCAGATTTTTAAAGGACCAAACTAAACTTACATTTTTGAATAGGGGGAAAAAAGAATTTTTTTTTTTTTGTGAAAGGGAGGTGATCTGTATGAATTCTATAATGCTAAGAATGAACAACTTTTCAGATCACTGAGGAAGATGATTTAAATGTATCCACTTCTGCAAAGAGTGAGACTGTAGAGCAATGGAACAAAATCTTCGAAATGATAGGCTAAGTGAACCCATAAGTAAGTCTTTTAGAATAAATTTTTAATGTTCTATTGAAAATCTTGGGAAAAGAAGGATTTAAATAATCCATTTAAATTAACCCAAATCAACATCTGGCTTTTCTTGTTTTCTTAAGTAGCAACATATTAAAAGTACACTTAAAAGAGGGCTAACCTCTAAATGTGGCCAACAAACAGAAGTATAATATGGAAAAGCACAAATGGGCTAGAGTGTTTTTAAATCCCCCCTGGTATGTTAACTAACCAACGCTAGATATGAAGCATTGTTTTTACATTCTCCCCCTCCCAGTATGTTAACTAACCTATGCTAGACATGAAGCTAGATATGAAGCGGGATTACACGAGGGGATTGAGCTTTGTTGCACAATCCACTGTTAATCGCATATTTTACTTCTGTTTTGGTTGGCCCGACAGTCAACGGACAAAGTAACATTTCAAAAAACTTCTACCAATCTATAGCAAATTAAGATTAAACTCCATTCTTCTAAGAATGAAAACTGGAAAAATTTAACTATAATGCCCACTCGTCCCTCCAGTAAAAAGCAAGTTAGCAAAAGTGCTTGGTTAACTCACCAGATCCCCACCTGGACCAACTTTGCCCCAAAGACTTGGGGCAGGGAGAAACAGCCATGCCTGAAAGATCACACACCCCATTCTGAGGGCGTATTTCAACATGATTCATCTCACTGCTGAGAATTTCTTCATACAACTCTTTCAATCGATGTGAATTAGCTAAAGAAAACTAGAGTTATTCCTTCCTCTTCAGAAATTCGAACTGTCAGATTTCTGAATTTGTTTTAGTGGATCAACAAGTATTTAACCACGTTCTCCAAAAGTACTTTATGGGATAGAAAACTAAATGAACCCATGTTCTGCTCCTCCATCCCCTCATCTAACATAGCTAAGTAACTTTATCTTTAATAAAGATATTTCATTTTCCAAGACAGTACCACTGAAGGACGCACCATAAGGAGGCGGGGCTGCTCTTCTCCGAATTCTCATTTGTGGGAAAAGATCCATTCTAACCTACAGACATTCTCTCATTCAGTCTCCAATATGCCACCACAGCATTTCTTTTTGAGTTGGCAGCCAGAGTTCAAGTTTACTCTGACACAGATTTGGTGTTTACCCGAAGCATTACCATTACATCCTAAAATTACTCAATACAGGCTGATATGTGGCTATTGTAAATGCAGATAATCTGCTAGCTGGTATCAGTGAGGGCTATGGACTCTTGAACAGAGAAAGGGCAATAAGCAAAGTAGAAATCAAATGTTCATGCCATACCTCGTGTCAATGTGACATTAATATTTCAGTGAACTGTAATTGCGAAACAGAAATCACTAAAGTACAAGGAAGCAGAAATAAGACTTCTAAACTGAGCCACCAACATGTAAATGACTTGAAACGAGTAGAACAAAAACAATATGGGGCCAAACTGGAATGCATGACACCCAAATATACCTAAGCTGCACATTAAACAAAGTCATCAGTATACTCTCTATGACAAATAGATGTCAAGTAAGGACACCTTATGCAAACTCTTTATTACAATCAAACATTTTACACAGTAAAAGACCTGAACAACTGTTGAGTTCTAATTTTTTTTTAATTTCACACCTCCTATGCCTTATAAGCCTGTAAGATACAAAGAAGGGCCTCAGGTACCACGGGCACTTAATACGGTATTTTATTGATTTTAAGGTGTACACTGCTTCCTGCATTTTAATAGGTCTAAACTCAGGATGAGGCTTACTACATTTTTGTCTCTTAGTATATAAAATAATAGTGTACCTTACAAACTACAGCATCACAGATTCAGTGAAACATCAAGTCGAGTTCTACGAAGCCTAACTGCAGAGTTACCCACAGCATGGGACACCAGAACCAGAATTACCAGGACGCTTTTTAAAACGCAAATTCCTGAGCCCAACACAGACCTGGAGAATCAGAATCCCCAGGAGTGGGGATTAAAACTTGCATGTTTAACAAGCTCCCTAGGTGGCTGTCATTCATGCTCAGATCTGAGAACTTCAGATCTACAGCAAACCAATCCAAAACAGAAGGGAGGCTGGGGAGGAAAAAGAGCAGATCCGGGACACAAAACCCAAAAGTAAAATTCATAAGGCAAGAATTTGCATTCTTTCCTGAATAATGAATGGAAAGCAGTCTGCTTCCGGGACTGGTCTTCTGTGAGGATGAAGAGGGAGAGGTGGGCAGTAAATAAATCTGGAGAAAAAGTAGTGAGGAATAGAGTACTCTGCAACGGTTACACCAGAGTACTAGACCTAAAATTACTCACTTGTTTACTTGCAGTTTTTCTTATCTACCAAAGCAGAATTTTGCTTTAAAAAGTTATAATCTGGCTAAAAAATGAAATAGTGATTAGATTTCTGTAACCCAGAGCACAAACACCCCCAAAACAAAAAACAAGGCAGAGTGCTACACAGTGACTTTCCGTTTTGTCTGTTCCTTCAGCGTTCTAGTCATTTAAACAGTCATAATCTCAACTACCTTAATCCTATACTATACCCTCCAGAGGGAGATGGATAGATGCACAGACAGAAAGAAATAACTACTATAGGAAACAATGACAAAAATAAAACTAAACACATTTTAACTAGAAGTTAACATAAATAGGGCATTTAAATGTCCAGTTCATAAATTGCTTAAAAAAAACAAAACAAAACAAAAAACAGTAAAAGTGCTATCTTTGTCTCATTTAACTGTTTCACATTATACCAGATGAGAAGTTACGGGTTCCTGTTTTAAAAGGTGAGCAGTGTTAAAGTAAATTAAAACGGAGACCAAGCCTGAAGAATTCCTGAGCAGACAAAGCCACTTGAAGCCTAGTAAGTGATCTCAACCTTGCTTGATTTGCAAACATAAACAAAATTTAAATTGACCAATTTCCTATGAATCCCTATATTAAAGAAAAACAGAACTTAGGACCAGCCAATCAGAAACAGGTAACAAACTCATAATTATATGACTAAGAACTTTCCAACGGGACAGACCAAACACAGCAGCTGCTGTAACCAATCACATTATTTTCTTTGCTTGACATGTGTGTCCATCCTATAAAAGTCATCCTTTAGTATTCCCCTGGAGGAGTTCTCAGACCATTTTTGGTTTGTAGCTGCTCAATTCATGAATCGTTGTTTGCACAAATAAACTCTAAAATTTCATTGAGCCTCAGTTTAACTTTTTAAACAGCAGCCACTTGCAAAGAACAAACAATAAGAAGATTCAAGACTGGGAGCAGTGGCTCATATCTGAAATCCCAGTGATTTGGGAGTCCAAGGAAGGAGGATCACTTGAGGTCAGGCATTCAAGACCAGCCTGAGCAACATATTTAGACCCGTCTCCACAAAAAATTCAGAAACTTATGCAGGCATGGTGGCAATAGCATACAGTGCTAGCTATTTGGGAGGCTGCAGTGAGCTCGTTCCGCAGCACTCCAGCCTGGACCACAGAGTGAGACCGTTAAAAAAAAGCTTTTGGTATAAAATTTTCTGAAACAGTATCAACTGAACCAATTTTTAAAAATGCATTTGGTTGACCGTATGGCCTTCAGTACTCATTTAATGGTTCCTTAACTGCAGGTGATGAGTGGTTAGTGAGGTAGCACACCTGATACCATGACACTACTTTAACAGGTTTTATAGGGCTTACGAGGAAAATCAGTTTAAAAACTGACTCACTGCTAAAGATGTTAAAATAACATTCTTACTATCACACAAAAACTCACGAGGGACCATCAACAGATGAATGAATAAACAAAATGTCGTGTGTACCAATGGAATAATACATATCCATGGAATATAAAAGGGAGTATCGTTCATCCTTAAAAAGTAATAAAGTACTGATACATGCTACAACAAATGAACCTCTAAAACTTATGCTAAGTGTATAATTCAATTTTTATAAAATATCCAGAATTGATAAACCCATAGGAACAGAAAACAGATCAGTGGTTGCCAGAACTGGGGGGAAGAGGAAATGGGGATCAGCTGCTTAATGGAAATAGGGCTTCCTTTGCGGGCGATGAAAATGTTTTAGAACTAAACAGGGGTGATGGTTGCACAACACTGTGAATGTACTATATACCAATAAATTGTACACTTTAAACTGGAAAATTCAGTCAGATGCAATGGCTCTTGCTTATAATCCCAGCACTGGGGGAGGCTGAGGCAGGAGAATTGCTTGAGGTCAGGAGTTTGAGACCAGCCTGGGCAACACAGCAAGGCCATGTCTCTCCAAAAAAAAAAAAAGCTTAAAATATGAGCCAGGCACTGTGGCACACACTGGTAGTTATGACTACTACTCAGGAGGCTGAGATGAGAGGATCACTTGAGCCCAGGAACTTGGAGTGGCAGTGGACTATAATTGTGCCTCTATACACAAACCTGAGAGATAGAGGAGAACCCTGTCTCTTTTTTTTTTTTTGAGTTAGAGTCTCATTTGGTCATCCAGACTAGAGTGCAGTGGCCTGCTCCTGGCCACCGCAGCCTCAACCTCCTGGGCTCCGGCGATCCTTCCGCCTCAGCCTTCCAAGTAGCCTGAATTGCAGGTGCGCGCTACCACGCCCAGCTAGTTTCTGATTTATTGTAGAGACAAAGTCTTGCCAAGTTGCCTGGGCAGGTCTCGAACCCTCGGGCTCAGGCAATCCACTTGCCTCGGCCTCCCAAAGTGCTGGGATTACAGGCTGAGCCACCGAGCCCGGCCAGGATCCCTGCCTCTTAAAAAATAAAATAAAAACTAAAGTGGAAAATTCTGTGTTCTATGAATTTAAAAAAGAAAAAAGTCAAAGTCTAGAAAAATTATGAACAGCAGATTAAAAAAATAATTAGGTTGGAAATAATGGAAATGTAAGTAATATAAAAAATAGCTTCAATCAAATAGCTTCAATCAAAAGAGAAGAAAATGAAAGAATATTAATGGGTACACTGTGGAGACTTGGAGGTATTGGAACACTCAAATTCCTCTTCTGAAAGAAAGTCAGCTGACTGCATTTCAAGGAGTTAAATTTTTTTATCACAAAACTTCTTAAAGACTTGGAAAAATCATCTTGTTCAATCTCCCCAACCAGACTAGGAGAAAGTATTGCATTATAAAATAAAGTATCGCATGATAGTTAAGTAATTTGGTCAATACCTTTCAGGAAGTAACTAAGTGCAAAATTAATGCTTAATATCATGTGATCCCAAGGACAGAGACCCTTCTGCACTATATTCAATACAAATTTTTGCCACTGTACTAAACTCTGGGCTAGCTGGATTCTTGTGAGACCTAAGACCAAAATCTCTTGCTTCTTGAGTCTTGTACCTTTCAGCTTTAATAAATGGGTATAAAAATGAAAAAATAAAGACTACCTGCCTTCAAGAAAATAAAGTAGCTTTGGGAGGCCTCCACTATCTACACTATCTTATTCATAGTATCCATAATACCCATAATTACTGCTGCATGGTAGGCACTCTGACCTTTTCAGAAGATTAAAAAAAAGTGTGAAAAACAATTTATGATTTTAAACTTAAAATATATGGCAAAAAACATAAGGGGTATTGATTCCCCATAGGGAACACTACTTTTTGCTTCTCAACAGTCTCTCAGCCCTTGATCCTCTCTCTAATGATCTTTTCCTTTTCAATGTATTTCATAAATTATTAAAGATTAATTAGTTAGCAATGCTTAAGGTAGCAATCCATTACTAAGACTTCGTAATTGTAATACAACATCCATCAGGTTTATTTTGAAAGTCACTTTAACCAGTGGTGTTCAGTTTTATTTAGACTCCCCTTTGAAACAGAAGCCCCCTACAATAGAGATTTTAGGGAACCTGGCATGTGTCCTTTTTTAAAAGCCCCACAGGTAATTCAGAGAGTTCTCCAAGTTGAGAGTCACTGGATTGAACTCTTTTTATTGGCTCCAGTTTTTCTTATTTCTTCCCACCAAGAAATGCTAGTCTTTAATGAGCTGAGAAAGCATTATAAGAATATGTGAAATAAAGTTTCTAATGCTTGTATAAAATTGAAAAAAAAAAAGTGACTTAATGAGTAAACAGCCAGAGAACTCAAGAGGCTGGCAACCTCTTGAAAGAGATATGACCCAAACCAATGCTGATTTGCAGTTTCTGTCAATTTCTTCTTGAACAGCATTCAGTGCGTTATTAACTTGTATTATCTAAGTTAAATGGAGATCTCTTTGTACCCTGAATAGAACTGTATGAGTAACAGTACCGTTTTCCAAAACTTGGAAAACGTAACAGTAACTAGTCCTGCAAGTTGGTCATAGATCCAAGAGGTCTGGGAAAAATCTGCTGTCAGCATCAACCTTTACTTAACATCTCTGGAAGCTCATATTTTCATCTGTAAGACTGAAAAACATAAAAGGACCTATTTACTGAAGTGTTGTGAGAATCAAATAAATGTGCACATAAAAGCACTTGGCAGTGCCTAATACATAGCAAGCCATCTGATATTACTTAGTGTCATTGTAACCATGTATTTCTGAATAAATAAAAAGAAACAGAAAAGCAATCAATGAGCAGTTCTATATTACAGTAAATAAGTTAAATAAAAAAAGTAGAGGATGAGGAAAACACCTCCCCCCACAAACAGCTGCAGATCTCAATCTCAAATTGTTAATCTGCCATCCATATTATTTAGATCCAGGGACACTAATCATCATCATACAGGATCCAGAACTGTGAGGACAGGAGCAAACAAACGGAAAGAAAAAAGACACCGGACACCAAAGGCTGGGTAGGCTGCAAAAATCAAAAGTACCTCCAGCTCGGGAGACGCTAAAACTTTCCAAGTGAGTCAACACGGCCTCTACAGTAGAGTTCAAATCCATCCCCGCCTCCGAGGTCCCAGGCCACAGCGTGCAGAGCTCAAGCTGCCGCCACCGCGGGGCGCGCTCCAGGTGCCAGCCCCAGGCCGAGCGCCCGCGCCAGGTGCAGGCGCGCCCCGCCCTCCGCGGAGCCCGCGGGCGCCGGGCAGTGGGTGCCGCGCTGGGGCGCGGGCCCGGACCCCCGGGGCCCGCCGGCGTCCCCCACCCTCGGCCGGGCGCGCCATGACGACGCGGGCGCGCCCCGGGGCCCGCCCCCACCGCGCCCGCAGGGTGCGTGTAGGATGCCGCGAAGGTGGGGGTCCGGCTGCCCAGCCTCCCGCCCATCCCTCTCCGGACCCCGGCCACGGCTCCGTCCGTCTCACCGGCCTCCAGCCCGCCTCGCCGCCGCCGCGCGCCCGCCTTCCGGCCTCCCCGCAGTCAGTCCTGCCGGAGGCCGACGGGAACCGCCGCCTCCAGCCCGCGCCGCCGCTTCCTCCCGGGCTCCTCCGGCTTCCCCTCACCCCCGCGAGTGGCCCGGAGAACGCCAGCTCGCCTCTGGGCCTCCTCCCACGCCTCCCTGCCGCGACCAATGAGCCCCCGCCGCCGGGAAGCCGCGCCCGCCCCCTGGCGGTGGAGGACCGAGCGGGCGCCCTGGCTGGCCGGAGGGAAGGGCCGGGGAGCGGAGGGAGGGGTCTGCGGTCCCGCCCGCCGCCCCCAGCCCTGCGCGGCTGGGTCTCAACTTGCCACGTGGGAGCTGCCGCGGCGGCGGCCCAGGGCCGGGTCGCACCCCGGGAGCGGGGCGGGGCGGGTGCCATAGCCTCTTCCCCTCAATTCGCACACACGGAATCCCAGTCTGAGAGGCAGAAATGTTCAAATGACCAGCTCTGTCCTAGAGATCTGACAGCTAGAATTTATGAGATGGTCATATCAACTAAGACATGAGGTCATCATCCTTTTGACTTTGGAAAGACTTCTTCAAAAGCAAGGTAGCAGTTCATGAAGAACCTGCCAGTCCAGGGTCATTAGAACTCTGTTAACCTTAAATGCTCGACCCAAGGAGAAATGCAGAGCTTACGTTTTTCAGGTTATGTTTATTTGTTTAAATTTTTAGCTACACAACAGTTAGAAATATTTTACTCAGGACATTTTCCCACGCTTGTGTTGATAGCTGGGAAATTAATCCAAATCTTACTCTGCAACACCTGAGAACACAAAATTATTTCATAATATGGACACATATTTCAAAATTATTATTAGACAGAATATTGGGATCATCCATGGTTACAAATTGCAATTAAATTGCAGTAAAGAAATCATAGAATTTGACTATTGGAGGTATTCTACCAAATCTTAGTTTTTCTCCAAAAATAAAAAACACAGACCCTCCTCTAATTACTTAGAGGTTCAATCCTCTAATCCCAGCGTTTTGGGAGGCTGAAGGGGGAGGACCTGAAGGCCAAGAGTTTGAGACCAGCCTGGGCAACATAGCAAGACCCCTGTCTCTACAAATAAATAAATATGTATATACATATACACACGCACACACATACATGTACATATACATAAATAAAACACAAACTAAATAATTGCTGTGGATTCTGAAGTTTGTGATCCATGGTCTGGGGAGGAAGTACAAAAGAAATTCTGAGTGTCTTTCATGCACCACTTAGCTGGGCCTGTGGTTATGTGTTCTTGTTTAATTCTCACCACTCAGTCAAAGCACCTATTATGTGTGTATTACTTTGGCAAATTTAAAAAACCAAGACTTCAAAACAGAGTTTAAATAACCTGCTCAAAAATACATGGTAGTAAGTGGTGAAGTTAGAATCCAACTCCTTGTAGCTCCAAACAAACAAGAAGGCAATTTCCTTATTACAGTACTAAAAAACGCACAACACAATGTACACATGCCTCCCAGAGACCCCTGTGTCCCACTGAAAGAATTTATGGCGCCTCTTGAGTTGGGAAGTCAGGCTGTGCTTGTGAAAGAGCTTTTTGCTCTATAACAAAGCGACCCTGACTGGAAATTATACATGGCATGTATTCTTACAGCACCACACCTGAAACTGCCTGTGCTGAATGTCTAGTGGTTTTAATATCCTTTCTTCCACCGACCAGAAGATATAGCTTAGAACAATTTGGCAAGTGATAAAATTAATGGGTCACAACCATTTTGTTGTTGACTCACTAAAGAGAATAGAACAAAAACAGAATTCATAGCACAACTTTTTAGTATTCTTCATGAAACATTTGTATACTATTATGTGTGGATGAGTCTCTGTGTGTCTGGGCTACAACGTAAACTATATTTTTTAAATATGGGCTGCAATTTTTTGAAAGTTGATGAATCACTTTAGAATTCCTGTTAATTAGTCGGTTGTTCCACCTGTGAAAGAGTAAAGACAACTTTCTCCTTTTACTTGGCAGGGGAAGTAGGAGGGGAGAAGTAGTCAGGATTAATGATTAGGTTGAATGAGACCACAGAGAACTTTTCAGCTATAAACCTATTAAATGATATATCGTTCGGTGATCTACATCTGAAAATGTATTGGAATCATGACTACAAAGCAAATTCTCTTTCCTTGAAATTATGTACAAATGTGTATTACATGCAATTGTTAAGATTACTAGTGGTTTCCTCTGAAGAATAATTTATAATTCTGTCATAAAATATTACCTTCTAGACAAATTTCTGACTCAGTGTCATAACCTACTTTTTCTGAAGACTTATATGGCTATGTTAAATATTTGCAATGCCAACCGATGATGCAGTAACTATGGATTGGTCTAAAAACAGACATACACACACACTTTGTATATACTTAATATACCATAGTCCATGAGGTACTTTAAATGTATAGTTATCAGACCTTGAGGGAAAATGCCTTAAGTTTTTCATGGCCACAGCACAAATGGGAAAATGTAACTGTACCCCTGATATTCATATAATCTAAGTGAATACAATGAATAAGTCTCACAATAAGCCATCTAAAAACACTTCTGTCCACTTTCCATTAAAAGAAAGAAAAAAGGAAAGGAAGGGAGGAAGGGAGGGAGGGAGGAAGAGGGGGAGAGAGGGAGAGAAGGGGAAAGAAAGAAAAAAAAAGAAAGAAAGTCCACTAGAAAACCTTCAGGAAATAACCAGCTGAACAATTACTGAGCAAAGTTTGTGTTTTCCTAAAAATAATTGCTTAGGTCTGTAACGTTTGTTCTTGATTAAAAACTGGATATAGGAACCGTTCAGTTATTTTTATTTTTTTTATTTTTTGTAGAGATGAGGCCTCACTATATTATCCAGGCTGATCTCAAACCCCGGGCCCAAGCAATTTTCCCACCTCGG
>CAUYQG010140102.1:0-55386 GCA_963574415.1 Tarsius wallacei | reverse complement strand
GGACTTTGGGACTTGCACTTTTGGCCTCCTGGGAGCTCTCGGGCCTTCTACCTCTGAGAGAGGACTTCACTGTCAGCTTCCCTGGTTTTGAGGGTTTGGGACTTGGACAGAGACAAGCTACCGACTTTTCTCATTGCCTATCCCTTTCTTATAGTATTATGATAATTGTTCAAGGTCCGCTTATGAGTGAGAACATATGGTACTCTGTTCTTTGTTTCTGTGATAGATCACTGAGTATGATAGACTCTAAATCCGTCAAAGTAGCCGTGAAGTCCATGTTTGTCCTTCTATATGAATGCATAATATTCCATTGTGTATATGTACCACATTTTTAAAATCCAGTTCAGCTTCGATGGGCAGTATGGTTGTTTCCATGTTTTTGCTATTGTGAATAGAGCTGCAACAATCGTGTGCGCGGGTATCTTTTTGGTAGAATGACTTGAGCCCACACCATAAGAGATAAGATAGACAAGTGGGACTTCGTCAAACTGACAAGCTTCTTTAAAGCCAAAGAAACCATTAAGAGAGCGGGGAGACAGCCCATGGAACAGGAAAAAAATATGTGGCAACTATATACCTGACAAAGGCCTAAAATCTAAGGTCTACAAGGAATTCAAACGTGCCGAAAGAAATAAAACAAATAGCCCCATCAAAAAGTAGGCAAAAGACATGAATAGATACTCCTCAAAAGAAGATATACAGACAGCCAACAGACACATGTCAAAGTGCTCAGCCTCACTCATCATCAGAGAAATCTCAATCAAAACCACATTGAGATACCACCTAACCCCAGTAAGAATGACCATCATTAATAAAACAACAACAAGCCGGGCTCGGTGGCTCAGCCTGTAATCCCAGCGCTTTGGGAGGCTGAGGTGAGTGGATTGCCTGAGCCCGCGGGTTCGAGACCCGCCTGGGCAACTTGGCGAGACCTCATCTCTACAATAAATCAAAAATTAGCCGGGCGTGGTAGCGTGTGCCTGTAGTTCCGGCGACTTGGAAGGCTGAGGCGGAAGGATCGCTGGAGCCCAGCAGGTCGAGGCTGCGGTGGCCGGAGAGCGGCCACTGCACTCCAGTCTGGGCGACAGAGTGAGACTCCAACTCAAAATAAAAATAAAAATAAAACAACAACAGATGCTGGCGAAAATGCGGAGAAAAAGGAACACTTCTACACTGCTGGTGGGAATGTAAACTAATGCAACATCTTTGGAAGACAGTGTGGCGATTTCTGAAAGAACTAGAAATTTACCTTCCATATGACCCAGCATCTCCCTATTGGGAATATACTCAGCTGAGCTTCTTACCTCCTTTCACCTGCTTTGTTCTAGTGTGCTGGCAGCTGATTTGTATGGTTTCCGCCCACATTGAGGGTGAACTTTCCTCTCTCAGTCCTTTGACTCAGGTATCAATCTCTTCTGGAAACCCCCTCATAGACACACCCAGAATCAATGCTTCTCCAGTCATCTAGGCATCCCTCAACCCAGTCAAGTTGACACCTAATATTAACCATTATAGTACATTCTCTTGACTTCGAAAAAAATAAAAACAGGAAAGAAGGAAGGAAGAGAGAAAGGGAGGAAATACTCTTTTTTAAAGGGAGATCTTTTAGTATTCCAGAGGCATATGAAATCCAGTGAAAAATGTCTCATTTTTATTATAGATCCCCGAAGTTGCATTGTTTTGGGTTATTGATATCATGTCATTTGATTATAACTTATATTTTATAAAATTTCTAAACAATAAAGAATTCTATAATTTAAATGTTCTAGTTAGTCAGACAAAAACAAAAGCAAACTCTGTCTACAGTTCTATTATTTGTATAAAACTCACCAATTTTACATGACAGTGATATTTAAAATATTATTTGCAACAACTTTTCTATGTCCTTTTTTTATTTTTAAATCTACTTTTTAAATTCTTTAATGGCATAAAGATCTGTAAGTATGAGCTAAAAGAACAGATATTTAAATTAAAACAGTCTGCCTTGATTCCCCAGGGGAGTGATGAAATAGCATTTAAATTACTAACAAATTTAATTTTCAACCCAGGTGTGAACCATCAAAAGTTTCGCAAACTCCTCTGCTTTAAGCAAGTGCTTTGCATCTATATCAAAATCTAACACCATCGATATCTAATCTAGAATGCAGATTCAGAATGCTGTCAGATTTGTACTATGGTGACATTATTTTGTTTCAATTATAAATTAAAGCTATCAATAGTTGACTGTAAAGACATGTACCACCCAAAAGTTAAGCCCTGTTGATACAGCCCACTTTAACTTTTTAATCACTCTTTCCCTCAATTTTTAGAACCTACCCAAATAGCTTATTTTTATTTTGGCAAAATTATAATGAAATGAAATGAATAGTTCCCTTACTTGAAATAGATTTGTCATGTAAACAGTTATTAGAACTTTATGACCTATATCTTTAACCACTGCTCCTGTGACTTTTCAAATTTAATGAAACTGTCTATTCAGTATAGCTTTCTTGGACTTTCATGGTTCTGTTAGTCCTCAAAATAATAAGGCAAGGCTCGCAAAGACAGATGGCAACTGCCAAGATTACAATTACTTTTATATTGATTTAACGCTGGTAAAATATTAAAATATTTTATCTCCTGGAGAACAACTTGAAAATATACTAGTGAAATTGAAAGTTAGGATGAATAGTGATTTTTTAAATCTTAATTTGGGCCAAATCTCCATCTTTATCATTACAGTAAATGTTTTTAGAGCCTTCACTGAGATGAGGAAAAACAGTTTGAAAATGCTTTGTTTTTTATGTTTTGATTCTATTTCTACATTTACTAAGATTGATTTAACTACCTACTGTCTAGTTAGCTAGACATATCATTGTAAGTAATATATATCATCTGTAAATAATACCACTTATACTTTTTATAAATGCATGCCATTTATAAGTAATAAATGCATTTATCTGCTATAATGTATTTTGGTTTTGATTGTTTATCCTAATAGTTCTAAAGTATTTCTGTTATTTTTAAAGCATTATATAATTTTAACCTATTTCGATTTTGTTTCATTTGGAGCATGCCTTCTACCAATTTTGCTGTATTTTGACATAATATTGTTGACTATATGCCTCAAAATAAAGATAAAATTACCTATAACCATTTTTTACCAAAGGGAAAATACTTACAATATATGAAATCTATCTATCTTGAGTTTTGAAATCTAGAATTTTCTAACTCAGGAGGAGGATTCACTATTTAAGACATTAAATCAAGAGCTGGGTAAGAACAGAATGAGTTGTAGTTACAACTTACACCAGAGTCACACTATAGTGCCCTCCTGTGGAGGTTTGGTTAAAACTTTATTTTTGTGCCCATGAGAATGATTTTCAAAATGTCATCACATTCAGAATTACTGAAGTTCAATTATAATTTGGTCATTATTTTTTTCATTTGTAACTAGGCATTAAGATATTTTTAAAATATAAAAAAGCATTCACTGTTCAGGAGATTTGTGGTCCATAATAAAAATTGAGGCATGTCAGCTTTTTACCTACAGTTCTTAATTATTTTATTAAAATGGATTTTTCCTTGATTTTTACTTAAACAATTAGATAATAGAGAGCATAACCAAATCCTTAACCAGGAAGATAAATTCTTCAGCTAAGACATTTTCAGATTTATGTAACAAAAAACAGAGTTTTCTTATTAAAAGCATGCAGACTATAATATTGTAAAATCACAAAAGAAAAACATTTAGTTTAGAATATACACTCATTTATATTCATTTAAAAATATGTAAAAGGTGACTTTTTCCAAACTGTTAAGCTTCCCGTCCCCAATTCAAGAGTTAAGGATAAATTAATTTTTTTTTTTTGAGGATAAATTAATATTTCTTAGTAGGCATTTTGTTTCAAAATAATTTGGTTCATTTGTTGTATCTCTCAGCCCTAAACTTCCTTTTAGTTTTTAGAAGTATAGAAATGTGAGCTTTATCATATGTGGCACATGCGCATTCATATATACACTGAGACCGCTGTTCTCTTGGTACACATTTATCAAGTTTCAATGTATACAAAATTCTCAGATTTGTGGATTTAGGTGTCCAATATTTTCTGTTGTATTTACTTTTTTCCTTCTCAGCCCACTGCTTCACTATCCAACCTTTTCTAATTTGCTAATGCCAAGGATGTCTGTTAACTACTCAAAAAATAAAGCCCACCCTCCTTTTTAAATAGGAAGCTAAATAGGTGTTAAGAATCTCTAGAACCTAATTAAGAGTTTCTTCAACATGCAGGGAGAAGAAAAATAACACTAAAAAGAGTTAAGAGAAAAACCAGAAAGCTATCTGCAACATTTTATGTCAACAAGAAATACAATGGATTTTTGTCTCTTCACATAAATCTCTTTAAATCTGTCTCCTGCAAAGGGGAAGGGAAAAACACTGGTTTTTCAAAGTTTAAATGTCTGTAATTACAGACTATTAGGTAACTGGCAACGTTCATAACTAGAGAAGTAAATGGAGCTCTTTCTGAAGGAATAACCATGATCAAAGAGATTGTGGGTAAGCTCATCCAAACTAGAAGTGTTGGATAAAAATCTTAAAATAAAAACAAAAATAGGATGAGAAAATGTAGTACAGGGTGGAAGATGGTGTTCGTTTCCTTTAGTAGAAATTGCTTAATTAGTGAGACCAGATTAGATTAGAAACATAACTGAAGAACTCAACCCAAAAGTAACCTTAAAATTTTAGAAACAGTATACTTAGTTAGTACTGAGCATTCTTGTTCTTCTGTGTTCCAGAGAGAATTCAGAAGAATGGGATTGTTCAAGGCCAGGAGTATATGAAGTTTCATTGATGAGCAAAGGTGAAATCTAAGATGTCTCAATGAAATAAAATGAGACCCAGCTGGAAATGTTTCCTCAAAAGGATTCAGGATGAACCCCCAAAAGCTATTTACAACATCAGTGAGCATCACGTGGCCCATAGTCAAAAGGGAACATGTGGGGCTCAGAACACAACCTCTTCAGAAAGCTAGTTCAATGTCAACAAGAACTTGATCTGCTCTCTTCCTAGACTCCATGCAGGTCTGAGAGTAGTTTACCGTCCATAAAATCTGATAAAGTCGAGGTGAAATCATCTAAGACTAGGTAATTGTAATCCTTAAATCTTGAGTCCTAGTTTCCTACCAAGAGCCCCTGAAGCAATCAAATTTAGACAGAGAACTACAGTGTGGTGCCAATACAGCTTAGTTATTCCCCGCCACAACAACCTTTTTAGAGCTTCTACTATCCCCTAAAGGTCCTCTTGAAAAAGATGGCCCGGCTCGGTGGCTCAGCCTGTAATCCCGCGCCTTGGGAGGCTCAGGTGAGTGGATTGCCTGAGACCGCGGGTTTGAGACCCGACTGGGCAGCTTGGCGAGACCTCATCTCTGCGCCTGTAGTTCCAGCTACTTGGAAGGCTGAGGCGGAAGGATCCCCGGAGCCCAGCAGTTCGAGGCTGCGGTGGCCGGGGGAGCGGCCACTACACTACAGTCTGGGTGACAGAGTGAGACTCCAACTCAAAAAAAAAAAAAAAAAGATGAAGACTTGGCCTTCAAGGAGTTGTTGACCTTATAGCTGTAAATGTTATCATCTATCACTCATGGTTCTTCCTGGAAACTTTGTTTTTAATACGAAATTACTTTTCCCTCTCTATTTACTCTGTCACACAAGCCATGGCAAAAATTGCTACAAAGACTTGATGAGACTTGGGGAAGAAAAGAATGAGTAACCAAGCAAGATAAGTGAGGGAAAGAAAGGAAAGTTTGAAGGGGTACTAACAATTCTGACTCAATCTTTTCTAAGGTCCCTTCATTTAGTAATTCTGGGTCCAGAAGTCCCACCAAGGGATTCCTGTGCTGCTGCTATCCAAAATTTGGCTATGTAGCTGATGAATCACCTGTAGTGCTTTCAAAAATTATCTAGCCAAGAGCAGTGGCTCACACCTGTAATCACAGCACTTCAGGAGGCTGAGGCAGGGGATTACTTGAGGCCAGGGGTTCAAGATCAGCCTGGTCAACATAGTGAGACTCCTGTCTCTACAAAAAAATTTAAAAATTAGCTGGGCATGGTGGTATGTGCCTGTAGTCCTAGCTACTTGGGAGGCTGAGGCAATAGGATCCCTTGAGCCTAGGAGGTCGAGGCACAATGAGCCATGATCATGCCACTGAACTCCAGCTTGGGCAACAGAGTGAGATCCTTTCTCAAAAAAATAATAAAACAAAATAAAATAAAATAAACTATCAACAATTCCCCCCATCATGATTCTAGTTCAAGAGGTCTGGCAGAGGACTTGGCATCTTTAGTTTTTAAAAGCTCCATAGTGATTTTGATGCACGGATATAGCTGAAAACCGGCAGATTAAACTTTGCCATAACTCGGTATCACTTGCTGGCATAAGTCCACCTACCATCTCCTTCCCAAAGAAATGGGAGTGGAGGCCATTGACAGGAGCAGCAAAATAGCAGGAATCTAGATCCCAAAAGATGTTGTGAAAAGAAGAGCCACAATAACAGCTTTGTACTGATTACTTATGGAATTTTATTTTTCAAGATCAGATGCTATCTTGTTAAAGCTTCTGTTATTTGAGGTTTTCTGTCACTTTAACAGCTAAACGCTTACCAAATACACTAAAGTCACTACTTTATATTAACAAACAAATATTAGTCACCTTTAATTTTTAACTATTAAAGTTAAAACATTTTTAAGTGCTTAATTGGAGATTTTTTGTTTTGTTTTTAATTTTTAATTTTAAAGATGTGGGGTACAATGCAGGATTAGATATACACGTGGTCATCATACAGATGAAGTTTGAGTCCCCCTTTGGTCCCCAATTTGCCTGGTTTGAGATCAGGTACCCTTATTGATGTTACGTGAGCCCCCCTCCCGCCCCCCCGCTGGCAATTTCCTGCTACTATTTTAAATGATAGCTTCAGAATCAAAATATCATAGCATATCTTTTCTCTACTCAAAAATTGTTATAATTTATATATATTATAATTTTAGATATATGGTATTATAATTCTAACATAGGATTATTATAGCATACATTAAATCTTGACAATTGTCTGTACAATAAATGTTGTAGTGGTTTGAACCTTCTTGCAAATCATATACAGTAAAAACCATATAAATCAAACCCAAATATCTTTGAATTTTAAATACATCAACTTGATGTGCACTAATAATAAACTTTGGTCTAACAGAATGGAGACACTCATAATTTAAAGAATATTATGCAGAGGCTGTTTATAAACCGCTCTTGCTCTCTTAAGTAGGACAGAGTTTGAATTTGGCAGCATTTGCTGTTTATATGCAAATGGACATTGCTAATTATATAAGTGAGGTTTGTTTTTGTTTGGTTTGGATTTTTTCTAAGTCATTAAGTATATCCAGAATCTCAACTTGTAACATTTTATTGGCGGTTTCATTAATATACCAGTCTTTTTTTAACAAAGGTTCTGCGAGAGCACTAAGTTTGACAGAAAATGATTGACTATTTTCTTAATTTTCTCAAGGAGAGTACATAGCTAGCAAGATTCTAGATGCACAGCAGAGAAGTTAATTCGTTACAAACAGTGAATGCCATGGGCATGAGGATGAAGTTTTCTGGGAATCTTGCTTGAGAGACTGAGAATCGCAACCACTTGAAAGTGAAGTTCTATTTGGAAATATTCTATAATTCAGACTGGAAATATTCTCAAATTCAGACTGGCTTTTCACCCAACTCATCTAAACCAACAATATTTAAAAGATAGGGAAGTAGTTCCAATTCTTCAGAAATATGAGTTCACTTTTTTTTAAGTTTCATCTTTGGTAAGAGTTCTCATCTAAATGTTGCAAACAGCAATTTAGTTTGCAAGTTTTAAGCATGGGAGTCGCATGATAAAAACAGTATTTTGAGTAAAGTAACTTGGCAATGTTATAACATCGTTTTGAAATGAATAATTTCAAAATTAGGAAACTGAGAAATTATTTTTAAATGCTAGGATATAGTAATTAAAATAAAAGGGAGTAGACATGTGTAAGAAATATTATAAAGGAAATTTAACCTAGAAGTTGATGACCACTTGGATATGAAAGACTAAGGAGCTAAGATAAACCAAAACTTGCACAGATTTGAGCAAGAGGATCTAAAGTAGTAATTGTGCCATTAACATAATTAGAGAAGCCAATATTTCATAATAAATAGTAAGAGTTGTGAATATAAGTTTAGTATTAAACACAGTAAGTTTAATGTAACAGTGGAATGACAAAATATGAACTTCCCACAAACAGTTGGAGATACTGGGCTAGATAGGTATATTAGGAAGGACATTGAACTTGGAGAGAGAACTCTCCTGTAATAATCTGTATGTAGCCATCTTTGTACAGGTATGGCTTCTCCTACCATCCACTGTGACATTGTGACAAAAAGGTGCCAGGTCCTTGGTCACACTGCAATGTGAGTGTGTCCTTTGGCACAGGCTCTGGACATGTGTGAGGGGTGGAGGAGAAACCAGGTTTGAAATGTATGGAGCTAGAAGCAAGGCTATGAGAAATTCTTCTAAACATCAGCTGTGTAAAAAGCTATTCAAGTCTTGCCATGAGTTAAATGACATTTTAAGAACTCTAAAATATATTTTTGAAGACTTGGAATAAAAACCAAAGTGCAAATGAAATGCAAACATTTTATTCAGTAAATTTTGAATATACCATTTTAACTGCAATTTGGGCAGACTTTAAGAATGTTTTAGTTCAACAAGTGAGAAATTACAACTTCTGATTTGGCTTTATGGGCAGCGTACCTTCTTTTGTTATCTTTAAGCTAATTTATTAGAGAACTAAGAAACATTCAAAATGTAATGGAATGTGAAACAAGAGCAGTACAAGTGGACAATAAAATCAATAGAAATTATTTTGACATCAAGAAGTAATTGTAACCTCCCAAAATTTAGATCATAAAAGTAGTAATCCAATAAGAGGAAGAGATACATTTTAAATAGCAATGAACTGGTTTCCAGATTGCATGATGATTCAATTAATAGAGAAAAGTGAATCGTGTGACCTATTTTAAAAAGTTAAATTTCTTGCAATTTTACAAAAAAAACTAATACCAGTTAAGGTAACATAAAAAGTACAATTTGCCTTTACTATTTTAAAACATTAACACTAGCTGGTTAATGAGTGCTATCCATTTAAAGAATACAGAGTATTTTAAAGTTTCCTACCTAAAAGAACCCGAAAAGAACCTTAAATCTTACAGTTCATGTATGAAGAAAACTTGCTAAAGATTTTTCTGAAACTGAACATCAATCCTAAAATGTACATAATGTTACCAATAATAAGTTGCGCAACTGAAACTTTCCTAAGTTATCAATAATAAAAATATTTCTGTTAACCAAGCTAGAAGAAAAACTGAAAAATCCTTCTGTTCTTTCTATGGTAAATATTACAATATCAAATCTGAAAGTAAAGTAAAATGTATTTTAGAAATAATTAAGCAGCTAATAATTTCTTAATTTCATTTTTAATTTTGTGCCATTTGTGGAACTTGTTAGCTTTTCAATAAATGTAATTTGTTGCTAATTTTATTGTTCCATATACTCACTTTTGTGCACTCTGTATATTCATTTTTGGACCTAGTTTTGTATTATGACTTAGCACCAGACTTCACAAAATCTGTACTGTCTGCAGTTTGTATATGATTCTTATTGGATAGGGAGAAACAGGAAGGCCAGGTAGAAGGTGGTAGCTGTGTCCTAAGTGGTGTGGAATGGGGTGGTGGCAGGGAAGTAGAGAAGAATATTTCAGAGCATATCCAACAGGGCTTGTTGAAGAATTGGGTGCAAAGGATGAGGGAAAGAGAAGAATCAAGGATGCCTCCCGGGATTTAGTTTGGACAGCTGAAAGACTGGGGAAGAGACAGGTTTAAGAGAATAAAAGAAGTTTCTTCTTTGCTTTGGACATGTTAAGTATGTCACGTTTTCTCCACTATATTACCTGCCCTCCATGCTGGCTATCATATTTTACCTTCTAGTCTCATCCAACTTAGACTATAAACTCAAAGAGAGCAAGAGCTGTTTTTTGCCCTCACCGCATAAGATTTCCCTTCAGTTAGATTTAACTCATGTTGCACCAACTATAAGCAATTTGCTCCACCAGAACTAGATTATAATCCTTCAAATTAAACTCTGGCTACAAAAAAAAAAAAAGCAGATGGATAAGAGATCAGATTTGGAAAGAGATAGAACAGAGTTAGGTAGCACCTTAGTTCTGTCACCTGCTAATTATGGGGCCTTGAAAAAGTAACATAACCTCCCAGAGCCTCCTGTTCCTTGTCTAAAAATGAGAATGATTATCCTTATCTTACAGGATTATCACAAAGTAAAAATAAAACAATGTATGCAAAATGCTTATTACAGTGCCCAGCATACATTAGCACTCAATAAATGGTAGGATGTACTTACATTTGGTTTTCTTGCCAATGCAGACAATATCTATAGCACAGACATCACAAAATCAGTGTAGTAGAAAATTTTAAGAGAGATAAGTTATTTTTTTTTTCAGCATAAGAACATATCTTAAATAATTTCAGGAGAAGATAATAGGTTTCTGCACTCTTCCAGTCCTGAAAATGGGGAAGGGAGATAAAAAGGCACTGTGAGCAAAAATAGAATGAATTTACCCAATTCTTTACTGCACTATTTAACCTCTGCTTTCTTAATCATATGCACAGCAGGGGAAAGGATGTGCTAAAACAATTCATGTGTCATGTACAAAGCAGCTGCAGATTTTAGCTCAAAAATCACACTAGGAAAACCACCAGTTGGAAGTAAAGTAATAAGGCCAAATTTATTTTTTTAATTGAGTCTTGAGTTACAAGCAACCCTTTAATTACATTAATCAAGCAGACTTCCTCTCAGCAAATGATGAGGGAAATATATTGTCCTAACTTTTGCAAACTTGTTTTAAAAATTGCTGGATATTATTGGACATATGGAAAATAAATCCTTTGATTTCTTTTTTATTTTTTCTCCATCTTTTCAATGTAGCCATAGCAAAAGACAAACATTCACTTACTTCTAGACATGACTTACTCTAAAAGACTGTAAATTACATTTCAAATTTAAAACATTTACATTTCTATATTTAAAACCTTAGCACTACATGAGTAAATTTCACTTTTTTGTAACACCATAATTTTTATTTCCATTGTTCTGATTTTTAAATTTTTGATATATGTTCCCAAGAAAATTGACTCTACAAGTTGGATGATTGTCAATCAGCAGGTTACTTGCCCCATTTAACAGGTGAAGGCTTGTAGGAGATTAGATGATGTGGCCAGAGGTTGTGTAGTTATTAAATTACTAAAGCTGGAACTGGACTCAGGCCTGTTTAACCCCAGGTCTTAACAAATGTTGTGTGCATCTTTTGTTCTAGAATGCTCCCCTTATGTCTCTATTATTTTGTAATACTATTTACTCTGTCTATCTGGCATTTTCTTTCCCTATTCAACCCTACCTGCATGCTAACTCATATCTGTCCTACAAGATTCAACTAAGGCACTATCTCACCTTAAAGCTATCCCTGAATCTCCTCTTTTCTTCCCTCCAAACAGAATGAATTGACCATCCTTCTATATTTCTAGGCACCTTGCACATAGTTCTGATAATTGTTTCACTCTGGAAATTACCGTGTATGTCATTCTTACCAAACCCCCACCCACGCACTAGACTGTGACCTCCTTGAAAGTCAGGGACTATGTGTTGTATGTCTCTCAATCCCCACGACACTACTTGGCTTGTAGTGCATGCTCAGTAAAGGTGAAAAAAATTATATAAATGAGAATTTTTTAAATATAAAGTTCCTTGTTTTCTGAAAAAATTAAGAAAGTTTTAAGGTATTTCTTGGAGTTTAGATTAACTTTTGAAGATACATAGGATTCACAGAGGAGGGCAGGAGAAATGTTAAAATTTAAAGCAAGTGATTTGGAATAAGCCCTGAATTGAAATTTCCAAATTATAACACCATTACAGGAAATGTAAAAAACCTTAATTTATATTTCTGTCACTACCAGTCATACTTTGAGAATGCAATAAAATAATTAATATTTTACAGTAAGAGTGCAAAGAGTGTATATTATACATTTTACATTTCCTGGCCTTTAAAAATAATTATTGCCATGTAATTTACAGTTTGTTCAAGCAAGTGAACAAACATAGCATCCTTTTAATCAGTGTCATCAAGCATCCCAGCAACAATCCATTTGATCTGATATTTCATAAATGAAACGTGTTTGATCCAGATGGTGTTTCTCAACTAAGAACAATCTTGGTGTCATGATGAAATAAAAGTAGTCATTCAGTAGATGGCACTCCTGTGTTGTGCTGGCATATCAGCCCTCCTCACACTAGGAGGTGCTGAAGAGCAGAGCTGCTGTCCTCAAAAAGGAGGCACCAGCAGTCCTGGTACTTTCTCACAACCCCTCTGCAATCATAAATCAGCTTAGGCTCTATTTAAGAAAAACATACAAATACCATAGGGCCCTTACTAAGAGAATGAAGTTAAATTTAAGACCATTCAATAAAACTGAAATAAAATATGACAAACACTTTGCAAGGGAAATAAGTGGCATGCGTTTTCATTTCCAAATGCACACCTATATTCCACAGACATATATTTTAAGTAGATCAGTCATTTGCCCCTTTTTTTGGATTAATGTCTAGTCCTTTAAAAGGGTAGCAGCATTTCAGTGCTATTCCTGTGTGTATATAATCAGTAATGTTTGTCAAGAGCTTTGGGAGGAAAGGGCTACATAAATGTCAGTAGTTATTAATATTTGAATCTTTATATTTAGCTATCCAATGTGTTTTCCATAATCTATGACCAGAGGTCTATTTGTATCCTTCTGACTATAAACATTTTAAGTAAAAATAAGCATTGACCAACAACAGTATTTCTTCTGTTCTTTATCACTAAAGTAATATTTATCTGAAATTAACAATCATGCTCAAATTCTTCAGGAGCCAAATTTATTTTGACATGTTTTTATATTCCAAATCATTTAATGCCACTTGGTTCTCTGGCTTTGGGTAATTATTATGAGTAGCAGCTAGTTGACAAGGTGTTCACTCACAAACCCCACTATGCCCTTTTCTTCCTAGCTCTTTTTTGTCTGGCTGATCCCTAACTGGCAAATTATTTGGTTGCCAGCTAGATCAAGAGTGACTCACCCTACAGTCCTCTACCCAGCCCAGTTGTAACCATTTTCACCTCGTGTTATAATAGTTGTACAGGAACTATTGTATTCCCTGCCTTCTAACTCCTCCTCCAGACTGTAACCCCTGTGAGGACAGAAATCCTGCCTATGACATGTCTTGCACATCGAATGCACTCAGTTCAATTAAACTGAACCCAAATCGAAATCTGACACAAAAGAAAAACTTCTTCTTTTAAACATGTGATACTGGCAGAGGGTCATGGGAAATTCACCAAAATGACTTTTCACTTTCTTCTTAAATGATATCTCAACTTCATTTTCTTTGAAAGACCAAGAGTGTCTGTCTTTCTTTCCCTCTCTCTCTCTCTCTCTCTCTCTCTCTCTCTCTTTCTTTCTTTCTTTATAACTTTTGAGTTGGAGTCTCACTCCGTTGCCAAGGCTGGAGTGCAGTGGCATGCTCATGGCCACCCCAGCGTCGACCTGCTGGGTTCTAGCTATCCTTCCGCCTCAGCTTTACGCGGAGCCTGAACTACAGGCGCACTACCATACCTGCCTATTTTTTTCTTTTTTTTAAATTGTAGAAACGTGGTCTCTTACCAAGTGCCTGGGCTCGAGCCTGCGGCCTCAGGCAATCCATTCGCCTCGGCCTCCCAAAGTGCTGGGACTACAGATTGAGCCACCAAGCCCAGCCTAAAGACCCAAAGTGTCTTTATAAAAGGAGGGGATGAAAAAGTTGGGTTCACTTAAAACTGGTTCTCTGAGACTAGAATTCAAATCTGAGTTTTTACTAAAAACCAAGATAGATTTGAGGGCTTCTTACCTATCTGCTAGTGCATTTTTTTAAAGATCACACCAATTCCCATGTTTGGCATGCACTCATAAGAACAAGAATAGGCCAGAATATATTGGCTGAGCCTACATACAGGAGTCTGCAGAATACAGGCGTATGCTCTTTCTGACTCAGGCCAGCAACATTAGTCTTTCACTTTTATGAGCACTAAATTTCACTCTAGTTTTAATAATAATAACAATAAACATAATAATAAAATCTTGTTTATATAAGAGGTTCATCTTGTTAAAAAAGCACTGAGACTCATGGTGCTTTATAGGACCCAATTTATGTTTTCTTTGGTGATTTAAAGGTGATAACTTCATGTGATTCATTGCCACCTAATTCTGAATTTTAATAATATAATGACTCATGATTTTTACATTTCTTAGAGAACCAGCTTGGTCAAAAAACATTGCAGTTGTTTTTACTAGGGTCATCTGAACTATGGTCCCCAGAATGTTCATGAAAAAGACATGCTTATGTGTTCTGAATGGCTATAATCTATCATGGCTGGTGCAAGGTTGACAGATTATGAGTTTACAATGTCAGCCCAGTGAATTAAAGCTTTGTTGTAGACCAGCTTGCCATGCAATTATTTCCAGTTCATATCCTATAAATCATCACTCTTCACATGAAAATCAGCAATTTCCATCTAACGTTCTAAGCATCCATGCTTTGTCTGAATTGTGCTGTCTGATTCTGCACCTAGAACAGCATGACATGACTGGTACCAGTAACTTAGAAAATAAATTTCACTGTCACTGGAACCTATTTAAAGAATATTCTATGCTCTCACTTGTGTGTGTGTGTGTGTGTGTGTGTGTGTGTGTGTGTGTGTGTGTGTAGCTGTTTGGTATTTATGTTGAAATCATAGGAAATGAATTTAAATAGAAACACTTCTCATGTCTTATCTCTGCAAACAAAAAAACATAATTTACAATAAATTAGCACAGCAGTTGTTAGTGTAGCTCAGCTTTATTTTGCAATTCTCACACCTAAGCTCACAAGATGACACTTTTTTCTGATAAGGTAATCTTTATAAGGTAGTCGTGTAGGTGATTAAATCTGACAGATGCTAGTGAGATGGTGAAATTCAGAGATATAACAGCAAACACTTTAAAAAATTCTTGTTAAAAATAAGAAAATGTCTTATGATCTACCAGTAAAAAACTGATCTGATAAAAAGAATATATTAGTTTTAATGTTGTATTTCTGTGTCTAAAACCAAAATAAAAGTATTCACTAATAAGTAAATAAACCAGTTATAACAAAATACACTATAAGGAAACTGGTACTTTTTAGAATAAAGAATTTGTGTAGTAATATTATCTTCCAAGTCATTTCTTAGTATTTACACATCACTGTTGAACAGAATGAGAATAAATTGCTTCTAAGCCAAACAGAAACTAAAGGAATAGAATGTGTCTTTTTGTAACATTTTGATAGTCTATCTGTTCTTCAAAACATGCCTTGAACACTAAATCCTTCAAAGGTAAAACCTCCATCTTTTCCTGGGGCAGTGATGATAATCAGGTAGCTGATGTTTCCAATGATACTAGCAATCTGAAATATGTTAAGGCTTAATTGTAGATTGTATAAATAGATTAAGCTAATTAATGCTATGGCTTAGTTTTGCAATGTACCTTTATTATTTGAATGTTTTTAGCTCTGGTTTCTTATTTCTAGCAGAAGAATTTCAGAAACAGTAGCTCATTGTCCTTGCTTGTTTTTGATTACTCAAACAATATTAGCTTTGCTGGAGTCAATTGATATCACAATCTGTGGAAGCACTAAACTGCAGGATATGCTACTTTCTGATTTTCTTATCTAAATATCGGTTGCCTAATGTACAGAGTTCACTTATAAATACCAGGAAGCTCTCTGAATCAAGTAAATTAACATGCTGGGTCAGATCCTATGGCTTCATTAGCAACCCCTGGTATCAAGGCTTTGTTCATACAAGTGTGAAAACCAGAACGACCCTTCAAGGGTTTTCCTGGCCTGAATAATTCCCTCATCAGGGAACACACTATATTCATCCTGATATCTCAGTCTTATCACCGCAGTCTATTCATTTTGCATAACTTCATCTAGTGTAGATATTCTGAAAGAATCCAATCGTTAGCAGAGGAGGACTATGGAAAAGTCAAGGACAAGAGTCGTCACTGGACACTTAGTTGAGCAGCAGCCTGAGTTACAGGTCCTATTAAGGTGGCAAGGTGGGGGGCGGGGATATGCAAAAACAATTCTAAATTTGGCATCTTGTATGTCGAGACTAGATAGCATGGGAAAAATAGAGATATAGTGACTTATTGACCATATGAGATGACAATGATTTCCTACATTTAATTCTTTAATAAAAATTTATTACTTGCCCACTATTTCTCAGCTACCTGCCAGGCAGTGAAGTAGGGAACAAAACAGACCAGCCTTGCTGTAGATAAAAATATGTGACATGAAAATTAAAAAACAGGCCAGGTGCAGTGGCTCAAGCCTGTAATCCCAGCACTTTGGGGGGCTGAAGTGAGAGGATTGCCTGAGACCACAGGTTCAAGACCAGCCTGGGCAACATGGTGAGACCTCGTCTCCACAATAAATCAAAAAATTAGCTGGGCATGGTAGCACATGCCTATAGTTCCAACTACTTGGAAGGTTGAGGTGGAAGGATGGCCTGAGCCCAGCAGGTTGACACTGGGATGGCCATGAGCATGCTACTGCACTCTATAGAGCCTGGGCGACAGAGTGAGACTCCACTCAAAAAAAAAAAAAGAAAGAAAGAAAATTTAAAAACAGAAACACCCTCACACTTCTAAGCTCTTCCTGCATGACAGGCACTGTGTGAGTACTTTACAAAGATTGAGTTAATACTCAGAAAAACCCATGGGGTGTGGAACTATTCTTATTCCCATTTCCTAGATGATAAAACTATGGCCCAGCCAGGCTCGGTGGCTCAGCCTGTAATCCCGCTCTTTGGGAGACTGAGGTGAGTGGATTGCCTGAGCCCGAGGGTTCAAGACCCGCCTGGGCAACTTTGCGAGACCTCATCTCTACAATAAATTTTTTTTAAAAATCAGCCAGGCGTGGTAGCGTGTGCCTGTAATTCCAGCTACTCGGAAACTGTAGTTATGCCTTTTACTTGTGACAATGACAATGACAGTGTTTTGACAGCAGATGATACAGCTTTTTTGGTGGTAGAGTTTTAAAATGATATTTGTGTAATAGGATCACGGTCTCTGTTTTTGACCCCCCCAAAATAAATGAAAATAAAAACAGGTGCCTAAAATTGGCCAGAAGCAGCCCTGTGCTCCCTAAGAAACAGCTGTTGAGACAAAGCCAGTGCTCCACTGGGTCTCTCTCTGTTAGAAGAATAACTTGGCATAGCTGTATAATTCCTTTTATGAAATGAATGGGTCTGATCAGGAATTAGAGCCGCAAGATGGACAATGAAACTCATCCACAACAGAACTAGTATCTTATTCACCCAGGTTGACTTTAAAATTATATCAGTCATGAAAATTATTTCACTGCCTTCTGTCGTGAATAATCGAGCTATATTTAATTTTAATCATTAATATGTAAAAATAATAAAAGCCACCAAAATAGTCCATAGTCAATTTTCTGATAAAGTAAATTTGTTTTTTCCCCATTTGTGATTTAAATGGCCTCCAGAAAGTTTTTTGGAACTAAGTGTTAATTAAAAATATGGAAATGGATTTAAAGCACATTACAGCACACAGTGGAAGAATAATCACAAGAGATTTGTTCACACAACCATACCCATTCCTCAATGTGTTCTTAACTGTCTAGGTTATTGGTTGTTTTTCTGCATGCCTGTTCCTAGAGAAAACTGTGCTTCCAATGAAAACAGTAATTACAATTACAACAAATAGGACAAATTGCTATTTGAGCAGGAACATGCAGTTTTAGTGGCCAAAAGCAAGCTGACTCTCCTATGCTTTCCTGTTTACACAAATGAATTAAGCATGTTCTCAGATTTCTTTACAAACCCAATGCTTTTTATATCTTGCCATCTTTAAAAAAAAAATTCAATCCTCCACGCCTTTCTTTAGTTGACTTATTTTGGAACAATGTTCTCTAGTGCCGGTGCTATGAGGAGCCAGTGAACAAATTTTCTTTCTGAAATTACCTGAGAACATCTGCCTTCACATCCTTAATGTGCATATGCTGTTTTACTTTTCAGAACCTCTATTTCCTCACTTTAAAACTGGAGATAAATATTATTGGGAATCTGTAACAAAACAGTAGGGTTCCACTTGCCCCAAGGATTAGGTGCATAGGCTCTGGAGCCAAATAAATCTGGCTTCAAGTTCTGACAGAATTCATCATTTTCCAGTTGTGTGACCTTGACTGAGTTACTTAACCTCTTTGAGGTTTGGGCTCTTCATTGAAAAAATGATGTTGACAAAACCTCTCCTCACAATGAAGTGCTTTCTAACTAGCCCAATGCCAAACACAGAGTAAGTTCTCAATAAATGAGAACTGCTTTTTATTATTTTCCATTACCACAGTTTATTTTCCTGGATGGTGGTCAGCACTGAGCATCGCACAACTCCAGTGGGTACCTTTCTCGTTGTATTGGGGATAGGGTATTAGGGGTTGCCCATGGAAACCAATGTGAATTGTGGTCCCTGGAGTCAGGCAACTGGTCAACCCCCTAGAAATTATCTGATGTTATTTTCACCAATATCTAAGAGTGGGGAGTTTAGGAGTCATTTACCATCTTAAACTATGTACACTGTCTATAAAACAACTATCATTCCGTTTAGCTGATAGTTTAACTACCAGTCAGTTAAAAACAACTATCAATGCAAATTATTGAAAATCTGTTTGGTTCTTTGGCATTGTGCTAGTCAAACAAATACTCTAGGGCTCTATTAACAAGAAATACAGGTAATTGCACTGATGCAAAAATACAATGACTAGGTTTGCTTCTCCGAGTGATATCATTTTTTCACGACAAATTTTTAAACAGAATTGTAGCTGTTCTAACGAACTAGGCAGGGCAGAAAATTTTAAAATGAATGGACACTCTAATGGAATACTCAACAGCAATTGACTGTCTCCTGTGTACAAAGACCTGAGCTGAGGGATGAATAAGACAATGCCTTATGACCTCAGATTGTTTTCACAAAAATGGTGGGAGATCACTCTACATAACTGTAACTCAGAGTCAATGTGACAAGAAGTATGCAGGGGAATAAGCAAAATACTCTTAGAGCATGAGGACAATCAGGAAGAACTTCACAAAGGTGGATGAGCTGGGCAGAGAGGGCAAGTGGAATAAGGACTGGCAGGATAAAGAAGAAAAGACCCCCCAACCCCCCACCCAGCAGAGGGAGCAGCATAGGCATGATGGGACTAGGAAAGCAGCTTCATCCAAGTCTGGCGTGGCTTGGCTTTGCTTTTCTCTCTTTTCATGTATATATGAAACATACACACAAACACACACACACACATATGTATATATATATAAATACACACACATATGTATATACATATATAATACACACAAATATATATCAAATATTGATGGAGCACCTACTATGCTCCAGGCACTGTGCCTACTGGGAAAGAGTGAATAATCTAGCATGGCTGGAACTTAAAGAACGGTGAAGGCAAGAACTTGAATCTGAGGCTATAAGATAGGCATTGTCATAAAATATAGGGGGGCAGGTGGAACAGACATCACGAGGTGTCCCCAATGAGTTTTGAGGCTGATTTAGTGTTAGGGACAAGATAGGGGGTATAACTGAAGACAGCCACAAGACTTTGAATCTGGTAAGCGAGATGCTGGTGATGCCACTGAAAGATAAGAATGGAGGAGGAGCAGGTCTGGGGAAGATAATTAAAGAGAAATAAGTGGACAAGCTTCAGCCTGTCAAAGATTCCAGTAAGCACTGTGTGCATAATCCAAATATTCTTCTACATCATGGTAGAAATGTACTAAATCTGGGGAGCTACACCGGCAGGCAACTTTGAGTCTTGCATAAATAGAGAAAAGGCCACTTGAAATTTAGTAACATAAGATATAACAACTATAATTGGACTAGAGATGACCTAGTCCAACTCCCTAATTCTACAAACAAAGAAACTGCATCTCATATATACTCTCGAATGAGCAGCAGAGCCAGTCCAGAATTCTGACGACACATTTAAGGGAGGGAAAAAATCCACATTTTTAGAACATTCAAATCTGGGATAAAGATATCACCTAAATTTTTCAGAGCTGCTGTTACTTCAGTTTGTTTTTAACTAAACTAGTATGATTTGCAGGTTATAGGTAAAAGGTCACTTTAAAAAAAATGTATTACTATATACACCGTTATCCAGAAAATCATTTTTGTAGTTAATTTTGAAGATTCCAGATTCCGTGAAAAGCCAGGGAACCTTGAAGTACCTAAACTTGTTCCTTACAAGGGAAGCCATACCTCTTTATGTCATTGAAATAATGGCATCTGCCATGTATGTAATAAAGAACTGCCTTGCATAGGATGAAGGACTTGGATGCTTCCTGAAAAAGTCCTGTTTCTGTAATGCTAAGCACATAAGACTAATTTGGCAGCAGTTTCCTCCAAAACAAGAAAATCCTTCCCTTGCTGACCAGAGAAGTGTGCCTAATACAGTTAAAGAATCAGTTAGTGGAGATTTTAAAAGAAAAAAAAGAAAAAAGAAAAAAAAAAGGGTAAGGGCTGGGGGAGCTAGAGAGGGAAATATTTATAACTGTGACAACATACTTCCTGGTAATAATTTACAAGCTGACTGGAGAAAAAGGAAACACACAAACTATGAATAAAATACATAAAATGTAAACATTATGCCTTCTGCAAATTTTCTTTAGTTAAAAATTAAGATTGAGGCTGACTAAAGTAAATGACTACATTTTCGTTGTCTTGTATTTCCTTGATGCTAGGGGTTACCAATTGATTTACAACTTCCTGTGTTGTTTTTTTAATCTATATTTGTCAGCACATTTTTAATGTCAGATTACTTAAAATAGACATCTTGGGCCTAAAAGGTCAGGAATAATAATGCCATGTTGACTTCTCTGAAGATTTTATAGCACTTTACAAACATTCTGATTTAGCACCAAAAGTTTTTTATTATATAATTGAATATAGTTTTAAGAAATTTTGCTCCTACTTTTCAATTGATATTTTCAGGACTGAAGTGCAGTTCAATCAGTATGCTTTGAAATTAAGTAAATTACATGTATAACTTTAGCCCAATCATTTTGGTCTCCTCCTATTCAGGTAGTCTAAATTGCCAAATAACAGGAAGTCCATGAAAAAAACAAAGACTAGAACCAAGGACCTAAGATTCTTCTATTGTAGTCTTTGTTCTAACCACTATAATTTATTGTCTCATATGATTTCTGCAAATTATAGGTCCTTGTTCAAAAAAAGTATTCTCAAATATGAAAGCCGAAATAGCTTTCTCTTCATATAAGCTATCATAAGATGTAATGAAAGTACAACATATGTAAAATCAAAATTTTTCATCTGTTTGATCATTCAAAACAGAATTTCCATAAAGATAATTACATAACTCATCTTTGTTATACAATTGACAGATATTTCAAATCCTTAAAAAAGATAATTTGGAATATTTATTTAATTTTAAATGTCAAAACCTTCAATCTTAAATAGAACACCCTTAATAAAGCTAGAGATATATATATCTATTATTAGAATTGTTTAAAATATTTTTTACTGAGGTCAAGGGTATGCCTTTAAGAGTATAACCTGATAAGCTAAACAAATACACTCTGAGTGGCTTATAAAAAATATTTTGAAAAGCATTAGATATTTTCTAACTATTTATAATGGAACCATACTTTCCACCTCTCATCCTGAGGAAGTTGCAAGATAAGGTCAATCTAAGAATCAAAAGTACAATGCTGAATTTAGTAGTTTGAAGAGCTCTGGTATTTCATTTTCACAAGACAGACGTGTTGAAAATTTGCCCTGTGTGCCCTAACTCTTTACTTTTGACGAAATATGTTAAAGGGAATCTTTTAAAATGGAATGCAATCAGGGCAGCCACAGGCCATATCTGAAGCTGAAAAACAAAAGATAAAGAGAGTGATAAATTGGGTGGAGGAGGGGGAGAGGCAGGTTTCCTAATTGGAAAGTTAGGTGTAAACACTCTCCTTTTCTAAATAGGTGGTTTGCCTTAGTCCTGACCATGCTACAGAACTGCCTAATTATGTCATTCTATTTAGGTCTCAAAAGAGAAGTTGTTTGGGTCCAGGAAGTTCTTCAAATAAAATGATATTGGATATATGTTTGATATTTTAAAGACTGTCACTATATAGAAACGGAGTGACGGCATGTCCTAATTAACAAATTCTTCCGAGTTAATTGGGCTGCTTGGGCAATGTTAACAATTACATATAAAAATATCATGGACCAGCATCCTCAGTATGGATACTCTAGTCTGCCTTTCAGTGATGGCATTAGAAGGATGATCATTTCAATAATAACAGTAATTATGAATAATAATAATAATACACCTTGGGGTTTAATAATAACTTCCCTTTGAAGAACTCCCAGCATTTTCATCCACATTATCTGGTTTGTGCTTGAAACAATTCGATGAAGTAGCCAGGTAGCAATTATCATTATCCTCCTTTTACAGATAAATAAACTGAGGCCTAGGGATTTTCTTAGTATCACACAGTTAGGAATAGAGCCAAGTTCAAAGCCTATAATTCAGTTATCTATCTTCCAGATTATTGCGTCTTTAGAAAATATCTGGGTATCTGAAGATCAGTTCCATCCCTCAGGAAATGTTTGCACCAGAGTCAAAACATCTTTTCCTTTTAAATTGCATTTACACTTTAAGAAGGTGCTCCTTTTCCAATTCATTAGAGAGGATTTTATTGTCTGAGGTCATTAAAATAGTAGTACTCAGATTTCTTCTCAAATTGTAGCATTGGTCTTAAGCAGAAGTACACTTAGAAATACCAAAGATATCGAAGATATTCTGGAACCAGTTACTTTAATTATCTGACTTTTAAAAAATGATTATTTCAAGCTCAAGTTAACAAGATCAAATCAAGATATATAAATAAAAATGGGCACAAGGTGTTAACTGGAGTGTCCTAGCCAGATTGCAAATTGGTTTACTGTGGCCTTGCCAACTTAAATTCCTCCTTGCAACTTCAGCTGGAATGGGTAATCTTCATTTCCTGTCCTGACTTGTACTGTGTTACAGTTCACTGTTTAGGTGATTAGCATGTGTGGATTTGATGGTCTCAAAGCTCTATTAAGTTATAAATGTTCAAACTACCAGTATGCTGTGGATAAAAATAGAAGTTGCTATTAGATGTCTATTCATACCCTGCAGAAGCCTGGCAACATTTTGAACCTTTTCAAAATGTAAATACTGCATATTAAACATAGGAAAGAAAATTAATGTGCTGCATTTGCAAATTTATTCCAAGTCAAAAATGCAAAGGGGGAGGAGAACTCTTGTAGCAGAATTGATATTCTACATTTACAGAGTATATTAAGAAGTTTGTAATGACCCTAGCACAAAAGAAAAATAGTTTCGAAATGGATTAATTCATTTCTCTGATAATCTGAGCTTTTGAATTTCCTCTTTTCATTTAAAATTTATGGCCTCAGTATGACATTACTAGAGTTTATTGCATTTTGCAGGTGGCACTCATATGTTGTTACTTTATGTGCATTACATTGTAGGCAATGGGTTACAATTTTTTGTTCAAAATTTCCAGAACCACACAAGTACTTCTTAATTAGACTTGCAAATGAGTAATGCCTTTCTTCAAGGGGGGAATCGTTAAAACATTACAAGAATTTTTGTGCCTTTTTTCCTTAGTTAATAGTCAGGAAAGTTTGCAATAAAGTTTGCTTTTTGAAACTTTGACATTTTGTAGTAAGTTCTGATTTACATATGAAGTCATCATCTGACAATTCCAAAGAAATGTCTTTTCAAAGCTAACCAGTATTTCTGTCTGTGTGCCTGTGACTCAAAAAGGGTTTAACAGATTTATCTTGCTTTCTGCCATTCAAAATAGTGAAAAGTTGTAATCTCAACAGCATTTTCAATATCTTGAATAATTTAATAATAGATTTTAATAATTTAATAATTGCCACCTTAATTCTAGATTTTAGTGGTACAAACTCTACCCACAAACCACCTACATTCTCTCTAAAGAAGCTTTACTAAAGAAAAGCAATAAATCAGAGCTAATATATCCATAATGTTAACAAGCAAAGTAGAAAAAGAAAACATGAAGTGATACAATTTTCAGATAAAATTTTTATTCTACTTCTCAGACACAGTAAGATCTGGAAGCAGAGTCTAATTTTTGCAAGCATGTTTTTAGATCCAAACTGACCCTGTACTTAGTTCCAAGAGAGTTCAGAATTCTTAGCATTTATTCCCATAGTGGATGTCCATTTCATATTAAATATGCAAAATTTTAAAAGATTTCTAGTGATTTTATTTGGCTTGTAAGTAAAGATCTTGGATTTTCTTTAAGCTACATTAATTTTGGTGATGAAATGCTATACTTAAGAGTATTATTTTATGCCAAAAAGCCATTTACTTGATATTCTTTAAATACTGTAGCACAATTCAACTTAAAGTACAATTCAACCTTAAATACCATAGCACAATTCAACTAAAGATGTAAGCTGTCTTAAATAACACTAATGCAATGTGCACGTAATGAACAATATAACTAACTTAATTTTCATGTAACAGATAACATCTGGGGGAAATGTATATTGGCAAGTTATGCAAAACTAATTTTCTAGCGACCACATCTGTAGATGTTATTTATTGTATGTTCACTTAACAGTCCATTATTCTGTTTAAAAATCTAGTCTCTTCTTTATTAGAGCTTTTAATGTACTCACCTTGGTTCGAATGGTCTGCTCATTATCAGAAAAAATATAAATGGCATTCACATGGAACAACATGATTGTTTTTATTATATCCATTTGTGTGCAAGCATTCAAAAACGGCAAGAGAAACACATTTATTGCTTTACATTCAAAGTAATATTTAGGGGGTATTTGAAAGTCAAGCAAAACCAATCATTTGGCCAAATGGATGAATGTGTATAATCAGAAACTCCTGATTTTTAATCTCAGCATTAGGCCTCAGGCAAGTCACTTAAAGTCCTTCCCTTTGTTTCCTGATCTGAAGATTATGGGTGCTATTCTCGTATAGAAAAAGGGAGGCTGCTAAATCAGGGTACCAAACACAAGTGTTTTTTTAATAAACATTCTTGATCCTTTTTCTGTTTTTATTTTTCCAGATTTAAGAGGTAACATATTAGACTTTTGAGGAAAAAAAATATGAGACAATTACAATTCTACAAGAATGTATAAAAATAGTTATAGAACTAGCTTTATTTAATTTGCTTCAACTATTCATAGACTTGAGGAAATTATAACGTTCTTTCAGAAAATCTAACTTAATAAAGCTGACCATGTCTCTCTGTTTTAAATAGATTTTATTACAGAACCAGTGATGTTGTAAAACATGAGGTTTTGTTAAAAAAATACAAAGGTCTAATTGTATTTTTTTAAAGAAAGTATTGCATCAGACGGTTTCATTTAAACATTCGCTGGCTCTGTGCTCTCACCACAATTATTGATTCTAATTTTGCTTAAACTTGTTTTTTAAAAAGGCTACCATTTTTAATGGGAAAAACATCACTGTGATGCTTCTGGGCATTATGTTTATTTCAAGCTATATATTTGACAGTGTACCTTATTATTATTAATGAAAATACTTTGTATTTACCCTCATCTAAAATTGGGACATTTCTTTCCCTTACAGTATCTCACTAACATAACTAAATGTAATTCTTCATGAAAGAGAAAAACAAAGCTATGGTTTGGTTCATTATCAGTATGCAAAACACCCTGAAGAAAAGAAATTCTCACCCTCAGTTTTTGCACACAAATTAAGTCAAGTTAATAGTTATATGGGCTACACTCATTTTAAAAAATCAAGGAAAAGAAAGACCCAACTCTCAGACAGAACTTCAGGTTCTTGGGATAAGTGAAGTTTCAGTCCATCAGAGAAATGATAGTGTGGAGCTGGAAAGTTCCAAGTTTCTAACCGTGTGCTCAGTACACACACACACACACACACACACACACACACACACACACACACACACCAAGCACCAAAGATCAGCAAACAAAGAAATCCAGACCACAGGAGTGTGACGAATAAAACAAGAAATTAAGCACAAATACTGCTTGCATTTAAGTGTATAATCTGGTGAGGAAAAGGGAATGTGTGGGCAGATGGTACAACCTACCACTACCAAGATGGAGAGGAAAGCTACTGAGAACTTCCATCAGGGGCTAAGGACAAATTAGGAGAAAGTCCTCGCCTGTGTATAGAAAAGCATAGCAGCAAGACAAATATGGTGACAGCAAACCAGATAAAATTTACTTAAAAACAATACTTTTACCTTTCAGATTAGCTCACGATTACTTTCCCAGTCCCTGCAGTAAATTCAGTAAACTCCATTCAGTTCCTTTCTCCTTCTTTTCAATGTCTCTCTCATCCCCACCACCCCTTCCTCAGACTTCCTGTTTCTCACCCTATATTAAAGTCTATACCACTAAGTAAATATCTCATCATCTTCCCTTGTCTCTGATTCCCATGCACAGCTTATTTATTTTACCTATAATGTTTTGGAAGCCACTAAAGTCTGTTTAGCTCTTTCCTTTTCCTAGCTTGGTAAAATAAAGAGCAATAGAAGGTGTGGGAGAATGAAAAGCAAGAGTGGTGAAAAAAGGTACAAATCATTTTGTGGAAAGATGGAAATGCTTTTATGCCCCATTTAGGAAAAATGTAATGACTCATGAATGTAGATGAGAGAAAAGAACTGTTCTGATATGTGTTCTCAATATTCTATTTTGATTAACATTTAGTTGACTTAAGGTAAACAATCTAGAATGATGTGACCTAACAGAATAAAAATTAAGTGTTTAATAGTATCAATAATTTCCAAATATGGCAACTTAATGACGTATTAGAGTTTACTGAAAACTGCATAGGCCAAGAAGTCAGCACAGCAGGGTTTAACTCCCAGCCCTGTCCTGAAGTAATTACTTGACCTTAGGCCAATCATTTAACCTCTTGGTTTCCAAATCTCCTTGTCTATAAAGCTAGGACACATCAGTGCTTCTGTATATCTACGCCAAGCAGCAACGTTCTTTAAAATCAAGTTCAAATTAATAATATTAATTCAATGTAAACTATATACACATTGACAAGACCAAAAAATAGCACAGCTTCTAGTACATTCCAAAACCTACCTAAATCAAAAACATTCATATTTAAATGATGAAATATAACATGCAATTTATTTGAAATGTAGAGAATTAGAAATGAGCGTAAGATTATTTCAAGGTTTTTTTAAATCTAGGCTTCACAGGATAATTATGTGGTGAACTTATGCATTTCCAAAGTTTTGTCTTCAAACTTTTACGTTCAGGACCTGACTTTGTCAGCATACTGTGGGTGACTACAGGGACTCGATAACAAGCTCATGAGAGTTTCCTACAGTAACTGGAACAATTTATCAACTTACAGTGAGGAATGTGTAATAATAGGCATGAAAACCAGAACACTCAAGTGGGCGTGTCTTTGTAGGTCAATTGAGATGGGAAACCAAATTATGATCAAAATGTTGCTTGTTAAACATGGAATTAGGACAAGAACAACTATTTAGATGATTCAGATGTTTAATTTCGTTAGTAACCTCATCTCTCCTTTCTCTCCTCCCACGTCACAATGAGATGAGAACTGCCAAAGCTGGTTTTCTTGACTCTCCTTTTTCTTCATTACTGATGTTGACCAATCATCTGCCTTCTTCTGAATGGCACATTCTTGCTAAAGAATTGTTAAACTCTCATGGTGAAGTTTTGCCCTGTCTTCTTTGTTTTATGGTAAATCCCTCTGCTCTACCTCATCACCAAGTTCTTGATGGTCACATCAGCAACTACATTCTGCTGAATAACATCAACCCCTACCAGGTTGTTAAGCACTTAACCTTCTGCCAGATCTACAGAAGATATATAGGACATCTAAAACTTTGTTCTCTACCTACAGAGAGGTTGTAGGCAGGAGTAAGGGTTTACTGTGCATGAAACAATGAAAAGACCAATGCTTTTAGAACAAATTTAGGCAGTACTAAATAAAATCCTAAACCACAGAGTATAGAAAGAGAATGAGACAGTGGGAAAGCAATATGTTAATTGTGATAGATGGAGTTCAAAAAGCATCAGAGAACCAAGAAGGCAATGCATCAAGAATTCTTCAAGGAGATGGCACTTGAAAGGATAACGGACTTAAGATGATGACACATATATTAGGGAACTGACTGAAACTGTGGTTGCTTATCAAAGGCTATGTCATAATTCAGCTCTTTTGTTCCCATCAGCAAGTGATAGAGGTTGTCAAGCCTGCAGGTGGCCTTTTCCCAGATCCTCTGGAAGAAGGAATCTCATTTGATATTTACTCAACATTCATAAAACCACTCCCGACACTGGAAACAGAAATGAAGGTATGTTTCCTTTTGTCTTTTCATTCACCCTATCTCAGCTTTACATACACTTGGGTGAGAGGAAATAAACCAAATGTTCTTCCATTTTCTTTGCCTCTGATTCCCAACCAAATGCATATTTCTTAAGTGTTGATTCAAAGATGGGCCAGATGACAGTGGTTCAGCAGTTTTAATCTCTTCCACCCCACACTTCCTGATCTCTACCTTCACTTTGCCAAAAGTAAGCACTGCCTTGGCATCATGACTTGACATGTCATAAACCTCATGAATAATAATACAAATGCAGGGTAACAGCAAATCAAAATCTCCCTCCGAAATGATATTGTCCCTGGTAGAAAAGTATCAAACAGAGTTTTGAGGTTCTATTTAAATCTCCTAATGCTCTAGAAATCACTTGACTGTTGTTTACTTTCAATATTCTAGGGGTTGGATCAAGAACAAGGCCTTGAGGGGTCCCAGCCAGAAACTGACACTCCAGACACAGATCCTTTAGTTGGTTTCACCATTGAAGATGTAAAATCAGTGCTGGGTCAAGTCACAGATGACATTTTAATCCGCATTCAGGTACTTAGTATTGATAGTATGTTCACTTACTTTATTATTAGCTAATTAGCCAACCTCAAACTTAATGTCTGTAAATACTACCGACACTCTGCCAGCAAGAGTGTTACTTATGATGGAGTTTAATTTAACATCTTCACATAATTCTCAGTTGAGTCATCTGAGAGTGAATAAGATCACAAAGTAGATTTGCCAGCAGCATCTAGTGTGGTATATGTTATCAGTTTATAAAATCATTCAACATTGAAACCCAAAAAATAACATGGTAAAGGCTTCATACCTTGTCAAACTGTGAACACTGCTCACGCAAAAGTAACTGGAGTACATTTCTAAACAATAAACACTGAAGATCAAACCATAATTCTTAGCTAAGTCTTCTCGCCAAATTTCCAAAGAAAGACTTTCAAGTCTTTGAATTCCCTCTCAGACAATTTGTTCCTTTTCACATATCACTAATAGCTAAGCAATTTACACCAATAACGGCATGAAAATGGCGATGGCAGGAGCCACCTCTGTAGCAGCTGCCAGTGATTTATCAATGGACTGAGCTCTACACTCAATCCTTTCTCATTCTGTCCAAACAACAAACGACCATTTCTACCTCAACACAAAGACTTACAGGAATTCACATAATTTTCCAGGCCAAATGATTAAATCAGTAAAATGCATATTTTAAGTAAATTTGCAATTTCTAGTGGAAATGACCATAAATCAGGAGGACAACATAGTGCATATTTAAAATACAAATGCATCTCAGGGGAAGATTTAGTTATCATTTGAAACATGAGACTATATATTAAAAGCACACTGTATTAAAAACAAATTTAAAAAGAGCACAAGATTAGCTTGGCATAAGCATACCTTGTCACTTGTTTAATCATCAAATGTTATTGCACTATTTAATGATTTGGTGCCAACAGAATAAGCCAAAGTCCCTGGCTTAATAAGGGGTGTTTAGTGTTTACCAGAAATAGTGGAAGAACACGTTTTACACAAAGCTTTATTGTTAACAACTCCATGGATGTAATAACTGGTTACTGTGTGGAAGGGCAGAGTGCAGTTGAATTAAACTGCGTTCAGAACATATCTCCTTTTTAGATTTGATAACATTTCATCTAAATATAGTCTATGTATAATCATGGCCCTGGGCTCCTTTGCGATCCTGTGGCTCTGAAATTATTGCTGAGAAACTACTAGACAGTAATCGAATTGTTTGCAGGCCTCCAAAAATTGAAAACATCTTTACCAAGGCCATGTTCCACGCAGTGAATAGTATGTTTTTAACTATTCATTGAATTTTTTTAAAAAAATATTAGAGCCTGCCACATTTATACTCCTACTCTATAACAGAAAAAATATGATTGCTGTATGTGTGTGCTACCTCCCCTTGGTCTGAAACTGTCCTGGAAGTTTGTTAGCTTGCTCACCTCAATGTAATTAGGCGTGGAAAGAACTTGGATCAGAGGAGAAGGATGCAGATCCTATACCTATAAGTACCATGATCACTTCCATTTTAAGTGGATTTGTGGATATCAGCCCAGGCCAAACTACTACCAAGTTTTCAATGAAATGGCATGATGATGTGGATTTATATAATGTCTCAAGATGGCAAATCCCTTTATGTGTTTTGTCTCAGTAATCCTAGTAAACTCCATGCACATTAGGCAGGCACTTCCCCCGATAAATTGAACAATCAGACACAGAAAGACCGTAATTTATCCAGAGTTTTCAGGGTTGACAACTAATAAAAGGCCCTAAATGGAAGCTGTGAACTGGGTTCTAGTTCTAATTCCATCATTATCCACAAAAACCACATAATGTCTAATATCACGACCATACTACTTTGGATTTTAATACTCCCGTGGTGTGGCACTTTTTCAGTGTTTACCCTTGTGTCTTGGTCAAATTCCAAGTTGGGTAATTACCCTCTGCTAACCTAAATTTCTCCTTCTATTTTAGATGGGTAAGTTATTTTCCACTTCTAAAACCTGCTTTCCAGTATTCCTGGCTCTAAAACCTGTCACATCTCTTGCAAATGTAAATGCATGACAATGGTCAGTGTATATGCCATCTGAACACCCTAACATGCCATAGGAACGGTTAATGAATTATTATTCATAAGATGTTTTAAATTTCCCTATAGTTTTTTCTCCTTCTTACTATTATTATAATTTTTGCTTTTCCCCCAAAAAAGTAACAGAGAATTCATGCTTTAAGTATAACTTTTCAGAGCTCCTTCTCTAGTGTGGTTTCAGATGGATTTCACCTGTTATAATACAGAAATTTCTGAAAATGTAGTATGAATCCTTAATGTTTTTATGCTAATTCACCTATTTTCTCACTGACTCACTTTATAGTTTTAGAGACTTATTAAGAATGAAGTTATCTTGGCCCTGAGATGTTAATTAAAATTATACTGAATAGAGCAAACATTTTAAGCCTACATAGTTTAGGTATTTTAATTTTAAAGATACATTCAAAATGAAATTATTTTGGCCCTGAGTTGTATAATAAAAATTATACCCAGTGGAGCAAACTTTAATATATTTAAAGAATTACATTTCAGAGAAATGTGAATACTAACACTAAATCCTTGCATTAAATGTTGGCTGTTGGCCCTGTCTAAGCAATAGGGTAAAATAATGTAAAAACTTTGAGGAAAGCTTACCATTTGGGGACTCTAGGTATTTTTAGGTCAACTTGAATTTTCCAGGTTAGAAAAGCTGACTATGATATCATCTCAAGGTAGTGGTCAATGAGAGGCTGTTGAACCCAGGTCATGGGCTTCCCACTTTTTCCTAAAGAAAACAGAACCAAACCCAACCCTAGTGGTGGTGGGATAGCTTGTCTGTACAGCAGTGTTCTGAGGGATAGCAAGGAGACATAACCAACTAATGACAGTCTGATCTTGACTAGACATAGCGTCTTTTCATCCAGGCCATGCTGGTTATACCTGAACTGAAGTACTGATCACTAAAGTGGGGAGATCTGAAACATTACACACCTCTGTTAGTACACCACTCTTTCAGGTATACCTTCATGAACATTTTCCCAAAGTCTACACTTGTTTGACAAATACCAGTGAAATACCAGAAAGGTCTCCAGGTTAATGCAAAGACACTGGTGAGGTAGTGGAACAGAAGCTGGTAGATGATAGTACATCAGTCTTTGGCTGAAAAGAAATGTGATTACTGGTGGGCATAGATGGACATTAACTGTAAAGTGGGAAGAGTCAATCGTTTGGGTAGAACAATTCTTCCCAGTCCTTTGAAATTGTGACAGCTCATCAAACCATTTCAATCCTTATGTGGTCCAATATAGTGCATTCCATAAATTTGTTTTGATAAACAGGAGTAACAAAATTTTTTTAATTGTTCATGACATCATATCAGTGAAAGAAAACATTGACGAAGTATGTCATAAAACTGGGAGTTGGAATTATGGATTTAAAAGCTAGAGTGTAATGTTGACATATTATTATTCCTCTATTTAATTTTTTAGATAAGAACTAACAACAAGAGTAGTTAAGTGACTTGTCTAAGGCTACGTAGCTAAACTAGTACCTAGATCTTCCCACTCCTAGACCGTGTTCCTTTCAATTCTACCAAAAACCAGCATGGGGAGGGGATCAGTGAATCCTGAAAAAGATAGAGTTCCTTTGTAACCTGTAGGACCATTTCATTCTACCTTTCCTCGTCCACCCAACCACCAAGAAGGCAAAAGATAAGTACCAGAGGCCAGAGGTTATTCCCAAGGCTTAGTATAACTTGAACCAGAAAAGCCTAACACTCATGTGAATTCTGAATCCAGAATTGTTGACACACATATGAACTTTTCCAAAATATCAACTTTTACTGTGAGGTGAAATAAATTATCATCAGATAAGGTAACAGGACATTTCAAAACTGTCTATTTTAGTTATATTCTAAAAAGTATGGAAATAAATATTTAAAAATTATATCTGGGCTTAATACAGTATTTGATTTTTTGTTGTTTTTTTCTATCTAAATTAAAGTAATAAACATTTCTCAAAGTACAGTTACCCTGAAGACTTCAGATTATGTTAAAGATTTTAATAATCTAAACTTTGAATGTATTAACACATATGTATAAACTACTCCTCGAATCTGTGTAGACATTTTTAAAATCAGGCAAAAAACAACAAAAACACCAATTTTGCCACGTTGACCACCACTGCTTTCCCTGCATGTAATATTATCCATTGTGAAAAAGGGAAGACATATTCAGGGTTACTAATGTTCAGATAATGTGAAAGTATTTCTGGAATTGTGCAGGTAGCAATGTTAGTCCACAGAATATCACTGCCAGAGGCTAAATGCTATCACAGCCTTAGCAATCACTAAAACCTGACAGCAATTGCGTACTTTTCTCTACCAAAAATATACCACAAAGTGGCATCATTCCAAGAGTTATAATATATGATGAATCCTCTTAATTATGAGAATTGTTCTAATTGTAAGATTATTTGTGTTATTATTTCACAACAGAAGGTTTCTGGGATCTCATTTAGAAAGTATTACACAGGAGACAAAAACATTCATTGCAAAGGGGTGGGGGGACCAACACCACTGCAATAACTGAGCCCACAGCAGTTATTCTGATTTGGTGCTTATTGGTAAAGTCTGTCTGAAAATACAGATAAATTATCCTATCTTCCAACACAAGGCTATGTGAAAAATGGCTGTCCAAATACCACTTCCTGTTCATAGCAGACATGCTATACATTGGGAATGTGCAGAGAAATATGATAAAGTGTTATCACATCACTACAGGCTGAAACACAGCTATGTCTGCAAAACAGGAAGGTGTGTGAGGGATAATGTCTGTCTTTAGGCACTATAGTATGTCAAAACCACAAAGACAATGTGCAGCAAAAGATAGCTCCATCATAACCACTTTTTTATGATTGTCTTCACAGACTGAGATAAACGAAAAGCTGCAAATACAGGAAGAGGCCTTTAATGCACGAATAGAAAAATTGAAAAAGGCCTGAGGACTCGGTACAAGAAGAGTAATGCTAAACTTCACAGAAACAAACAAAACCAGCCAGAATAATAGACTCTCTAGAGCATCGTATCTCTTTCATTTAGTTGCAAAAGAAAAATCAAGCCCCCCTCCCACTTTTTATTATCCTAAGTAATTAGAAAAGTATTGGCCCCAATTTTGCTATCTCTTGTCCCCTAATAGCCTCTGAATTTATTGCATCGAGTGTAATAAGAACATTTCGTATACAAGAGTTTGGAGAATTACATATAAAAGTACAATTACTTTTACGATAGTCCTTTGACGTTTTGACTAATAAACGCTATTCATCTTCAAGGAGAATGAAGCCAACTTTTTAAATAACCAAAAATAAAGAAAAATAATAATAATTTTTATCCATATTGACCTAAATGAACTGCCACATTATTGGAGCACTGTGAAAAGATACCAGTACCACACTGCTGAGGATAAAATTTGTTAAACAATAGCAATTCAAATGCATACACTCAGGTTTTTTTTTTTTCTTAAATCGTTTGTTTTTCTTATTTAAACGTTTCAGTGTAAAACCAATTTTCTGAGATTATATAATGCAGTTTGAAGCACTTTAATTTATTCTGTACTGTATTTGTTATTTCTAATCTTGTTACTCTCCCAGGAGAATACATGACCTATATAAAAAGAAGCAATGTATAAATGGTTATTAAAGACCAACCTATATATAGATTGTAAAAATCTTAAATACAAATCAAGCTCATAGAGGTTCTAAAATAAACCATTATATTGCAGCGGAATGACTGAAAAATATCTCAAGCCTTTAAATACCTTTATTAAAATATAATTTTAAAAGAAAAATATCCATTTGCCAACTGATTGTCCCTAGTTGGACAAATTAATTAATTACCACCTAAAGCTCTTTTCAAAGTTCTTAGAACTTGGAGTATTCTAGAATAGAGAGCATTGCTAGGAGGTGGCAGTTCCCTCAATAATTTTCCAGATTTCACAATACTTGCATCTGGGTAGCACTTGGTTGGAAATCAGCTTTAACCTTACCTTCTTCATCAGTATTAAAGGAACTACCCAAACATATTCACTTGGGGCACAGACAAATTTGAAAGCATTTGGTCATTTCCTAACTGCACTGCTCAACAAAGTAAGAGTATGCCTTAAGATAAAAACCATGTATAATGTTCATGCAGTTCCAAGGCTGGAAGGCCTAGAGATGTGTTTTGTCCCTGAGTCGTCCTTTCTGAATGAAAAAGTTGATGGTTGTAGGACACCATGAGGAGGGCTCACCAGTCTGGATTTCCTCAAGCAGTCTTTTCTCCTGGGAAAACTGAAACTGGAGAAGCTACAGAGAATAAAGGAGCATCTAGAAATCACCAAACAGTTTCAAATGTAATCATTAGCACAGAGCAGATCTGCATTTCTAATACAGAATGTTTATTTGAGCAAGGATATCAGGAATATCGAGACTCTAAAACTGAATCAAAACTAGCACTAGGATCCCTAACACTGCATAGAGATAATATATTCTTTTTTTTTTTTTTTTTTTATGAGTTTGAGTCTAACTCTGTCACCCAGGTTGGAGTGCAGTGGTATGCTCACGGCCACCATAGCATTGACCTGCTGGGCTCAGGTGATCCTTCTGCCTCAGCCTTCCAAGAAGCTGGAGCTACAGGTGCAAGCCACCACACCTGGCTAATTTTTTTATTTATTGTAGACACCAGGTCTTTCCATGTTGCCCAGGCTTGTCTCAAACCCCTGGGCTCAGGCAATCCTCTCTCCCCAGCCGGTGGCTGGGATTACAGACACGAGCCACCGTGCCCGGCTCTATCAGTACATATAATGGCCATATAACATTTCATTTTATCAATTCCATACTTTTTTGACATGTCCTGTGGCTGAACTTCGCTGTTTCTGGTAGTTGTATGGCCACACTGCACTGATATCCTTGCACAAGCATCTTTATGAATATGCATGATTGTAATTGTAGGATGAAATTCTAGAGGGGGAATTTCTGGGTCACATTGGATGTGTATTCCAATCTTACTAGATATTGTCAAAGATATTTCACCATTGTGCGCACCGACCGACAGTGTCTAAGAGTGCCTCTTTCTCTACATTGTTAACAACAACATGCGTTAGCCAACTTTTTGTCTTTGGAATTCCAATAGAAAAAAAATAATGGATGTTATTGTTTCGCTTTTATTGATTTCCTCCCCATGGAGTGAGCACCTTTTCATATGTTTACAAGCAAATATATATTCATTTAATATATGTTTGTATGTATGTATAGACACATATTCAATTCATACTCCTAATAACCCTAAGAGATAAACAGGTAGATGCTATTGGCCTCATTTTGTAGTTATAAATCCTGAAGCTTAGAGAGATTATTAACTAAAACCAAGTTACACAATTAATTATTGGCGGATCAGGGCTTCAAACACAAATCTGACCTATTTTACAGATGATGAAACTGAAATACTGAGAAACACTAAGGAATACTTTCAATGATCATACAACCAGTTTGTGGTAGAATTAGGTTTGGAACTTGAACCTGTATCATTACAAAACCCATGTACTTAACCTTTACTTTCATCTAGCCATCTCATAGTTGGTATGAAATAAAGTGAAAGCTGAGTCTTCTTTTTCCTTATTACAATAAGAGAGTAAACTTGTTTATGCTGATGAGCATATTAAGTATTTTTAAAATGTATGCAAAGATAAAACGTATAATTCACCTCCATTCATTCATTCATAGACTATGTATTCATTGAGTACCTCCTATGTGCCTGGGCATTTAGTAGTGAGGCAAATAGACGTGGTCTCTGTCCTAATAATCTAGCAGAGGCAGGCGGTTAGTACTGACTGTGATAAACAGTCTCAGAGAGTTATGTGAAAAAAAGCAAAGGAGCCTGGTCTAGCATGAGCAGTCAGGGAAGCCTCTTATGGGTATCAATATCTGGGCTGGGATCTGAGAGAGACAGGTAGAAGTTAACTAGTAAAGGAAGGTGAAGGAAATGCATTTCAGACAGAGAGATCATGTGCAAAGGCCCTGGGATACAAACCAGAGCCGAAGCTGTTCCAGGGTTATAGATCACATTTCAGATTTTTATTTTTAATCTGAAAACAATGAGCAATTATTAACAAATTTCAAGTACAAAAGACAGCAGATTTGTGCTCTTCAAAAGGCCATCCTCCTAGTACAAAGACTTCTACCCATGGAGACCTAGAAAAGAGAATATTCTCATAAAAAGATTCCTACTGCTAATAATGCTACATAGCACACTTCTTAGCAATTTCTAAGAGTGAGAGAAATAAAGATTGTGACTTTTTTTCAAGTCTTAGGGTCCACCTACTCTAAGTAGTCTTTGGCACAAAGGTAGCCCTCTGAAGAGCCAATTAAAAAAAACAAACTATCATTTAGACAGGGGTAGCTTTTTATCACTCACAATACAGTGTTTCTTCCATTTGCAGGAATAATTTGAGAGAGCTTTTTACCTAGCTCCCATGATAAGTTCCAAAGAGCAAATGTATTCATTATGTTATGAACAAGCCACAGACTGCCACATTTCAGGTACTCGCAGGCACTGTTGTACCTAAATATAACTGTGGAGTCATTTTCCCAAAATCCGAATATAAAGCCCCTATTTCCATCCTCCATTTGATTGGAAGCATTCAACCATCCTGGTAGATAATAAGTTTGCATGTTCTTAGATTGCATTTCATTATGCTTCAGTTCCCCTAGAGAATAAACGTGCTCCTTTTCCCAACAATTGTAGAGGAGAAATACTTCTGACATCTCAAATTTCAGAGAGTCTCTGGAAGAAGTCCCTCTTCTGGACATGAAAGTCATTTTTTTTTTTCCTGGACATTCATTTGTTAAATAAGAAAAGTCAGGACCTCTTCATGGCAGCCAAAATACCTATTAAGTTTCCTAAGAAAAATGAATCCTCACATCCCATCTCGTTGGAATTCACAAATTCCAAACCAAAGAGAGAATACTAAAAATCTGTTTTGCTTTCAGAAATGCTTCCCTTTTCGAGGAAGTATCTATAGTAGGGATGATTAGTTTATCAAATTTTATTTGTCAGAGCAGCCAGAGTTTTATATGAATATCACTTTTAGTCTCAGGCTGGGCATGGGGGCACTTTGGGAGGCCAAGACTGGAGAATCACTTAAGGCTAGGAGTTCGAGATTGGTCTGAGCAACATAGCAAGACCCTTCTCTCAACTAAAAAATAAAAACATTAACTACGCAAGGTGGGGCATGCCTGTGGTCTCAGCTACTCATGAGGCTAGGTCAGGAGCATTGCTTAAGCCCAGAAGGTTGAGGCTGCAGTGAGATATGATTATGCCACAACACTCCAGTCTGGGTGATAGAGCAAGACCCTGACTCAAAAAAAAAAAAAAATAGTTTCAGAGAATGTTCAATGAAAATGTTTCCAATAGTCATTTTGGTGTTTGTTTCTTCTGTAATTTTTTCAGGGAGGTTTCTAGGTGCCAAGGTGAAAGAAGACAGATAAGGTCCTTAACTTCAGCGAGTTCATGGAATTAATGAAGTTTATAATCTAGAGGCAGATGAAAAACAAGAGAATGATTGTTTTTCCAAATGAACATGCAGAATTATAGCCACAAAATGCTTTTCTGAATAATCCCCAAACACAAATAAATCCACCTACTTAAAATAATCTTGGTCCAAATCTTCTTGCAGGAGAATTCTAAATAAATTATATAGATACTTCACTCCAGAGAAGCAGCCTAACTTCTGCTTATGTGTTGACTATCCATAGTGACTTCCTTTCAAAGAATATGATGTAGAAAGGGGGCATAGGGCAGAAGTGCCTTTATAGTTAGAAACGTGACAAACTACTTCGACCAGGTGACCAAAGTCAACATCAATAGTCAGTAAATCATGTTGATGGCATGCACTTTTGACATAAAGTAAAAATGGTGCCTTATCTCTGTGATCTTCATCCCAAAAGCCTATAGCCCCAGTCTAATCATGAGGAAAACATCAAGCAAATTCCAATACAGGAACATCTTACAATTTACCTGACCAATACTCTTCAAAACTGTAAAAATCATCAAAGAAGATCTGAGAAAATGTCATGGCCAAGAGGAGCTTAAGGAGAATGGCAACTAATTGTAATGGTATTCTGGATGGTACTCTGGAACAAAGAAACAAATTCTTAAGGAATATAAATAAAGTATGAGCCTTAATTAATAAAAAGTGACAATATTGGTTTATTAATTGTACCAAATGCACCATAAACGTAAGATTAGTAATAATAGGTAAAAGAGGGAGAGAGGACAGCTTAGGGGAACTCTGTACTGTCTGCTCAATTATTCTATAAATGTAAAACTGCTCTAAAAAGGTAAAATATATTCACTTAAAAAATAATTTTGGCCAAAACAGACCAAAATTATTTAGAAGGAAATAGGCCCACTGTCAGATTTCTAAATGACACATGAAAAATAACATATAGTCAGCTTGCAAATTAGAGGGGAAAATGCTTATATAGGAGAAGAAGGTAATAAACAAATCTCATTTTTAAAAGATAATTTCAAATCTCATCAGTCTGGACCTCTTTATAACTTTTCAGTTTTGCAATAGAATTTGAAACTTTCCAAAAATGTGCATATTTCATAAAAGCATAGAGTAGATTGACTTCTTTTAGCACCTCTCTACAAGATAATACCATAATATGGTCTATCAGCTAATCTTAAAGAGATCAACCATTTCTAGAAAGATCCCAGTCTTTCAAGCTGTTCACAAATAGGTAAGTAAGTCTCCTCTAGCTGCTGCTAAGACTTATCTTAATGAGCATTCCTTATCTTATGTAATATGGAAAGCACAATATATAAACAAACAAATGCTATCCAGCTACTTGAAACTAGGATTGGTAATAATCATATCATTTGTCATCTTATCACACAAAAAAATGATCAAGATAGCCTGGGTATTAATTCTTTTATTGAATATTCATCTCAAAATCAAAAGGAGAAAAAAATTAGACCCTGTTCTTATAACAGTGGCATTTTATATTAATGCATTATCAATACACAGTCTTCATAAAATCAAGATCCAAATTCAACCAGAATAAAAGTATAGTATTGGTCTTCCAACCCCACACAGGAGTTAATCCCCAACAATAACCAACAAAATTTGTGAATTTTATTTCCTATTTTTTGGTATAAAAATTGACATTGTTATTTTTCATTAACTCTATTCAATCTTCTTTTTGGTTGTCATGAGACTTTATGGATTAGGATAAAGTTAAAGTTTGCAGTGAATTTGTAATTGTTTTGGGAAAAAAACTCTCTCAAATCCTATTTTTCCTCTACTCTCACACAACCACCACAACAATCATCAATGCAGAAGACTTCTGTGAGCAAATGTGTGGGGTTTTTCTCTACACACCAATCAGTAGACACCAGCTGGGTGTCCTACAATTCAATTCCAACACTATCTACCTGAAGATACTGTCAGATTCCACGGGTTGAGGGCTCAGTCTCCAAGGCAGGTGTGTGTGTGTGTGTGTGTGTGCGTGTGTGTGTGTGTGTGTGTGTGTGTGTATCATAACACCACAGTAATAATCAAAAATTTGAAATGGATGGATAGAAAGTATTCTCACTCCATTTGCCAGGCCCAGAATTGTTACATTTGCTTAGGACCAAACAAAAGTAATGACCAACAGGATTCAATTAAAAGATGGTAGGAACATAGGACCATGGTTCTAAAGACCTAAACATCATCGAATTTTATTCTGTCATGATGAAGAAACTGAGGCTCAGAAAAGCAAAAAGACATTGCGATCACACAGCTAATTCATGGCAAGGTCTAAACTAGAATCTAGATCATCATTCATTCATTAACTCACTTATTCAAACATGTATATATACAACAAATGCTTACTGAGTATCTTCTGTGTGTCAGAAACCAACAAAACTGGACATAATCACTGCCCTCATGGAGTTTGTAGTTTAGTGGGAAGACAGATTTTAATCACACAATTATTTTTAAAACTATAATGGGTGCTATTTAAAAAAAGAAAAGAAAAGAAAAAGTTATATGCTGCAATGAGAGCTTGTACAGAAAATTTGACCAAATCAAAGAAGCTTTGACTGGGAGAGTCATACTCCAAGGATGGATTAAGCAAGGAGGGGAGAAAAGAGTTTTCAGGCAAAGGGAACAGCATGTGCAAAATTCATGTAGAAATAGAATACAAAAGGTAGAGAATGTGAAAGGAAGCCTGTGTGGCTAGAGTCTCATAAGTGATACAGAGCATTTTTCAAAATTGAGAGTGAATGGGTAGTGGAGATTAGATAATGCAGAGAATTGTAGGTCAGGATAAAGAGTTTTGTCTTTGTCCTAAATACAATGAGAAGTCACTGAAAGACTTTAAACAGAGACCTGACTCTTCAAAGGTGGCTTCTAAAAGACAGGAATATTTGCACTATACAAAGATGACTCTAATTGCAGTGGAGAGAATGAGGAAGAGACCAGGAAAGATGGGTCATCCCAGTTAGGATACTTTTCCTGTCCAGTGCATTTTCTGTTATACCCATATGTGTCAAAAGTGGTCCACTAAAGCCCATTCTGCCATACTTCCTTCCTGAGCATATGCCTGGACTTCATTTCCCAGATCCTTTTACAGTTAGATGTGACCATGGGACTCAGTTTTTGCCAGTGGAATGTGGGCAAAAGTGAAATGTGCTACTTTAAGGACTTTGCTCAAGACCAGACAACACCTTCTTCATCTTCTTTCTTCCTCCTATCCACTGGCTGCATGGCAGTGGTGATGATAATTTAGAGGTCACAGTGCACCTGTCAGCCTGGGTTCCTGAATGAATACGTGACAGGAGACACTCACCAAACTGGAGCACGCAACCAGACTGTATTATGAGTGATAAATATAATCTTCCATTTTTTTAGAGCCACTTCATTCTTGGGTCCATTCATTACAGCAAATTAACCTGCCCTAATTAACTCAATGGATATGTCTCCCTGTGTCTATGTGTATGTAATATGTCACATATGGGTCAATGTCTATAAACTTGGGAAACAACAGGCAAATTCATTAACTAGGGACCTGCTTATAGTTTTATTATATAAGGTAATTACTTCTTAGTTTATATAAGCCTGCATTCCCCCCTAAACTGGCATTCTGTGAAGTAACTGACTGAGCCTCACAAGTATGATGAATTGCACACTCAGGAATTTCCTACTAAGGGCCACACCTTAAATACTTTCTCTTTCAAGTGAGGGTAGTGATTTTTTAAATGTCTATGGTTGGCTTGGGATTTCTTTAATATAATAATAAAAGTATAAACAAGACCCTAAATTATTAATTTGCTAATATTTCCCCCCCTTAGGCCAAGGTCATTTCTTCAGCTGATACAGTCCTTAATTCACTATAAATTACTTACTAAATACCTACTCCAGGAATCTGGATAAATCCTTTACTAGAGCAAATACTACTGTGTTAGCTGCTATGGATATTAACTATACTCAGTTCTTTTTTTTTTTTGAGTTGGAGTCTCACTCTGTCGCCCAGACTGGAGTGCAGTGGCATGCTCCCGGCCAACGCAGCCTCGACTTGCTGGGCTCTGGTGATCCTTCTGCCTCAGCCTTCCAAGTAGCTGGAACTACAGGTGCGTACTACCATGCCTGGCTAGTTTTTGATTTATTGTAGAGACAAGGTCTAGCCAAGTTGCCTGGGCGGATCTCGAACCCGCGGGCTCAGGCAATCCTCTCGCCTCGGCCTCCCAAAGTGCTGGGATTACAGGCTGAGCCACCGAGCCTGGCCAACTGTACTCAGTTCCAAAGACAAATACGCATTTCTGAAGTATTATGTTTGGATAGTAGACGCTTTCATGGGTTAAAAGAAAAGGCACAGTCAGATCATAGAGTTGGTAATAGAAACAAAACTTGGTTTTTCCCTTTCTCAAACATGATCAGCCATGAATTGTTCACTTGTTACAGATGACCACCTGAATCAGTTAGCATGCTCTTGGCTGCAAGTAAGCAAAATCCTAAATTTAAAATGGCTTAAATAACAACAAAATGTACTATGTTATCTAACAAGGGAAGTTAAATTTAGGGATACCCAATGACATCATGGATGACCCATATTATTTCAGTCTGTGGTGCCCTCTCCAGAATCTTGGCCTTTGTCCTCAGAATTGCCCCCTTAGAGTCCCAAAATGGCAGCAACACCCTCACAAAAGTAACTCACATAAGCTCAACAAAGGAGCTTTTTCTTCTTTTACTTCTCTTTTTAAGAAAAGAAAAACTTTTCCCAAAGCCTGCCAAGAGAATTGTCTGTGTCCTTTTGGTCAGAATCATGTCACATGGTCAATCCTAAACCATGTACTGGCAAGGGAAGTAGAATTATCATGATCGATTTATGTGAGTTAGGATTTACCAACTGGAGCCAGGAAATGGCCCTGAAAGAAATAGTCAGTCAAAAGTTGAACAAAATTGGGATTCTGTTAGAGAGAAAGAAAAAAAGAACAGCTATTGGATAGGCAACTTTCATTCCTACCCTACAAAGTGATCTTTCTACTATAACATTTTGTATTTCCTAGCATTTTCAGTATTCTTCTTTTCCAAATTTAGACAAAGATGATGGATAGATAATAGACAGATAAACCAATAACATTTTTCTTCTTTTTCAAAGATTAGGCTACTGGTACTGATTATTATCTCTATGTGTGGGTGTGGTTTAAGAATAATTGTCATAGAAAAAGCTACTGCATTCCAACATGCCTATGAAAAATAGCAAGAAATTTTTGAAACCAAACCTATTCAGCTCTTAAGGTGCTGGCTTCATATTGAATTATTATTGCCATTTCCTTTCTGCTGAAATTTTGATGACATGGTCATCACTCATTCAACCAAGTGTGGCCACTTCAAATTTAAAGTGTCTTTATTCAAGGTGTCCTCATAGGCTCCTTTATTTGTTAGAACTATTTCAAAATGAATGGCCAGATTCATCACCATCGCATTGCAAAGCACAACTCATGGGTCAGCACTAAACTGAGGAAACAAAACAAACAAAATAATGGGTTAATTACAGATTTTGTAAACTGTTTATGATATACTATAAAATGACAAAAAGTAAAATATATTATTTGCTATGTTATATGTTCTATGGGGGAACATTTATAGGCAAAGAAAAAGAATTAAAACAAATTAAGGGATTATCGATGGTGAGACAAGTGATTTTTTTAAAAAGTTTTGTGCTTTTAATACATTCTATGTTAACTTCTTTTTAGTTAACAAGGAGAAATAAACACTGCTTCTGCCAGGTCTATGCTGCATCCTAGTCTTCAGTGTTGTTTGGCAGCTTCCAGATTAACCCGTTAGAAGCATGGGGATTTTCCCTGCCCTTTCTGGGCAGTTAGGGAGTCTTTAGGGTAGCAATCGTTAGGATGCCATGGGTACTGTCTTGACCCAGGGAAGCCCAAAGAGCATCCCAGAAACAGCTCTTGTTCTGCAAAAGTTTCCAATTTAAGTTGGGTACATTGATAAGCTCATGACATCTAGTAAATAGACACATTGCCCTTGCAGTTCTGAGATGAATTATTCTAGAGCTGGGTTCCCGCAAGGATTTGGTAGAAATCAACTTTGTGATGTTGGGCATGTCACATTACCCCCCAATGAGATTTAAGTTTATTGCTGATAAAATGCACGAGTTAGCCGGGCTCGGTGGCTCAGCCTGTAATCCCACGCTTTGGGAGGCTGAGGTGAGTGGATTGCCTGAGTCCATGGGTTCGAGACCAGCCTCGGCAACTTGGTGAGACCTCATCTCTACAATAAATCAAAAATCAGCCGGACACGGTAGCGCATGCCTGTAGTTCCAGCTACTTGGAAGGCTGAGGCGGAAGGATCGCCAGAGCCCAGCAGGTAGAGGCTGCGGTGGCCGGGAGCTGCCACTGCACTCCAGTCTGGGCGACAGAGTGAAACTCCAACTCAAAAAAAAAAAAAAAGAAAAGAAAAAAATGCACGAGTTAAAAACATACAAAAAGGAGGCAACACTGAGAAGCTTTTTCCTAAAACCCAAGAGACATCTTGACTTTTTTAAAAACTAGGAAACTAGCCTTAGAAGAACAAAAATGTTGAAGAATATCTCAAATTGACTTAAAATTGAAATCCTAGATACATTTCCATTAAAGTCAAGAATGAGATAAGGGTTGTAGATTTGAATTAACTGTATAACTACCCAATTAATGTCTGTCTCCAGTCTAGGCTGTAGATGGGAACTGTTTTTGTCTTGTCTGATGCTCCATCTCCAGGGTCTAGCACAGTGTCTGGCAAAAAGTAGGTACTTCATAAATATTTTTGACAGAAAAATCAGAAGGCAGACAGACACGCTGGCCACTTGGCTGTTTTCACCACTAGTATTTTGCTTTTCCTACCACTGTAATAAAACAGTATGTAAAACTTAAAAGCATAATCAACACAAAGCTAAAATCATTATTGTTTGTGAATTATAAGATTATCTTCCATGAATACCCATGAGAAAAACTATATTTAAAAATTCTGTAAGTTGGATAATAAAATAAATATTGAAGAATTAATTTCCTATAAATTAATCATGGTTAGAAAATATGATTAAAAACAAACATACAAAATGTTAATACTTAAGGTGGCAATAAGAAATGTAAAGGACCTATCTGAAGAAAAGTATAAAACTCTTCTAAAGGACATTTTGCTAAATGCAAAGTTCAGATATAGAAAAGATGTCAAGTTTTAAATGCAATTCCGTTGAAAATTTCGGAAAGTATTTTTGTATCTGCTGATGTTAGAGGGAGGTCTACGTGAATATTGAACCAATGGGAGTTCAATATTCAAAATGCTGAAGAGTAATAAGGATGACAATTTTCAGTTTTAAAAGCATAAAACCAAAATACTTAAAAGTATGATATTAGTGCCAAAGTAGAAGCCAAATTAATGAAACAGAATAAAGAACCCCAAAATGGCCTTGATACTAAAAAATGTGATTTATGGTCAGTTTATTTGTGTGACTGAGTTTGTGAACTTTGGAGTCACTCAAACCTAAGATCCCCTCTCGTTCTGTTCTTAGTAGATAAGCAACTAGAGCCATCTAAGCCTCAACTTACCCATCTGTAAAAGGGAATGAAAAATAACTATACTGGATTGTTGTTGCAAGAATAAAATATAATATATAGTCACATAAAAACATTTAAGAGAGCGAGCAGCGCGAGGCAAGGCTTTCGGAAGCAGAATTTTCCGTGTTCATTGTATACACAGCTCTACTGCAGAGATGGTCAATGTACCTAAAACCCGAAGAACTTTCTGTAAGAAGTGTAGCAAGCACCAGCCTCACAAAGTGACGCAGTATAAGAAGGGCAAGGATTCTCTGTATGCCCAGGGAAAGAGGCCCTATGATTGGAAGCAGAGTGGCTATGGTGGGCAGACAAAGCCAATTTTCCGGAAGAAGGCCAAAACTACAAAGAAGATTGTACTAAGGCTGGATGTGTTGAGCCTAACTGCAGATCCAAGAGGATGCTGGCCATTAAGAGATGCAAGCATTATGAACTGGGAGGAGATAAGAAGAGAAAGGGCCACGTGATCCAGTTCTGAGCTTTGGGATTTGGTTTTTGGTTTGTTGTTGTTGTTGTTGTTGTTGTTGTTTAGTTTTGAGGGGGAGATGTTAAAGCTTTAGAAAAATTACTTGTAGGAAAATAAATACAGTGATATTTTCACTCAGACCTTTTATGTATGACCTATAGATTACATGTTTAATGTGGTTCTAGATTTAGGAAATAATAAATTCTTTGGAAGTGAAAAAAAAAAACAGAAAAAAACCCATTTAGTACTGTACCTAAGTATACAATAAATGGAAGCTATATACTTTACAAACCAATGAGAAAGTAAAGAAATTGATAAGAAATAATGCTGGAACGATTCATTATTTGAGGAGAAATGTTTATATGTTATATATTTATACTTTATATGTTGCATTTTACAAAGCATACCAACAAGTTAAGGAATTAAATAAAAATATTAGTACTACAAAATAGCTATAAGAACGTATGAGTAATTATTTTTCTGATCTTGTGTGAAGGAGAGCTTTAACAAATAAAACTAATGAAATAGCATCACAAAGAACAGGGAAAAAGAATAATTTCAATTTCTGTAGAAAAATTTTAAACCACTCCAGATAAAAGAAAATTAACCATAAATAAACATAAAAAGCAATACAAAAATGAGAAAAATACTTTTAACAAGCTATATAACAGACACAGAGTTAACAACTTTAATAAACAGCTTTTTAAAATTAATACAAAAATGCTAAAAAGTCAAATAAAAAAGTTTGTAAAAGATCTGCACAAATAATTCACAAATTGAAGAATAAATACAAATTGTCAGCAATAATGGAAAAAATGTTTCATCAATTCCAGAATCTCATCAATTCTGGAATTTAAATACATGGAGAATTTAAATTAAAATTTCGATGTATTTAAAGCCAAAGAGATCTATAAAGGGAAATGCAAAAGTAAAAATATTTTGTACACTGCTATGTTAGCAACTGCCTAAAATTGACTCAAATATGTGAAGCATTGTGCATCTCCCACTTAACCCCTCTGTGTTAAGGAGTACTTTAAATTTTCAGATGAAATTTCAGAACTCATTTTTGCTAAATTGCAATATGTCACTCTCTCACTCTCTCTGCTACCCCATGTTCTTTTTTATTTTCTTTTCTAACATGGCACACATGTGACTTTCAAACCACTGATAGTTTCCATGTCATATATGTCGATCTGGATGAGCACAAACTAAGTCGATGAGGGACAATCCCTGAGGAAAACATGTAGAAACCCAGTTCTGGGTCTTAACTCTCTTACCACTAGATTGGAGGTAGGCCATGGACGAGGCATTCCTCCAAATGTAAAATGACTAACTGAGCATTTCTCCCAGGGAGGTCTATCATTCCTGCAACTCTTCATCTTACATTTCTCCAACCCTTAAGACTTGGAAGACAGGACCTGGAAATTGGCATCTTTTTTAACAAGGACCCCAATTAATAATTAGGTTCTTTGAAGTTTGTAAGGCACTGTAATGGCAAACCACAAAGTCCCTTCTAAAATCAAATTTTCTAAAGAAAATATATATATACACACACATACATGCTGAATAGCAGCACCATTCTGCACCTCTGAGAGTGACCAACTTCCTCAACTCTCAAATTTAGGTTCTCAGATCCTTGTTATATTTTAGGTGATATATCTTTTAGGTCTGTTCTCCCAATCCCAAGGATCAAATTACACTTGTCAAAGCTGCCAGTCTTCAAAAGTGCTTTCAGAAGGTACATAAATTCAATCCCAAATCCTTATGATTCAGACATTTAAACACACTATAAAGTTAATGAAAGTCAATTTGAATGTAGACACCTCAACAGCGACATTACATTGAATTCATAGCATTCATAAAATAAAATACGGGTTTCAACGTGAATCACCAGCCTAATGGAAAGTTCAGAGTAGAATGCTCCCCTCTCATTGGTCACTGTCTGGATCTTCAGCTGCCAAGAAAAGGACCAGAGCTGTCAACACAACACCGTAGCCCAGGCAACCAGCCACACCACTAGGAACCTTTCAACACTTGAAAACATAAAAGTTAATATAAAAACTTTCTGATGCTCTGTAGGATGTTTGGACAGCCCCTGGTTTATAACAGTCATGATGTCAAGGGGTCAGACTCCGCCTGTCAGTTTGAGGACCTCTCATCATTAGCAGTCCAGAAATGGGTTGGTCTTTGGGAGCTCCTGACTTGACCTGATTGCCATTAAGTGTGTCCTTCCAGTGGTGCAAATCTTGGGTAAGAGGAAATGATATTGTGTTTCCAAGATCCCAACAATCTATTAGTTAAACAGCAGGAAATAAAAATGTCATTGGTCCTCTAAACATCCAGATGTGGTCTCAGTAATAGTTGGCATCCACTAGGTGAAGACATCTGGACGATTGACTCTGAGATTTCTATCCAGATGTTCTACCACAGTGGCAGCTCAACTCTGAGCTGAAGCTGGATGGTGTTTGCAGTTACTACGGTGCTACCTCTGTGAGCTCCTTTTATTGGGAATGTCTTTTCACATTAGCTTTTCTGCCTTGGGTAAGGTGACTTTGTCTAAAAGAACCTTGGGATCCACAGATATGCTTGGATCAACATTCTTAACTATGCTTTCTGTTCTTCAAACGTTTGTAGTCATTGTTAAGCTAAGCGAAAGGTAGACCAAGACCTTTCTTATTTTTTTTTTTTTTTTCGTAAAGACAGCTGCTGGAATCTACTCATTCTTAAAAAGTTATTTACCTGAAGTGGGAACCTGTTTGAGGAAACAGGACTATCAAAATGTCTTGTATACTTTTAGAGTCTAATGTGCTGAACTGCAAATTTAATCCACTGAAGTGGTTTCATGCAAACGCGCCTCTCAAATTCCTTTTGTACAAAATCTTGATGCATAATGTATAGAGTCTGAAAATGGATTAAACTACATTTGGAGATGGTTTGAGGTTTTTCTCTTTTTTTTAAGCAAGCAGCAAAAATGAGCAGGTTTTTTGTTGTTGCCTTTTTTAACCCTTCTTGCTCTCAAGCAAGCATACATAGATTGTGTTTTCTCAAGGCTGCCTTTCACACAATTTTTCTTCACTTTTATTTTCTTTTTTCCTGTCAACAAGCTTGAAATGTAAAAAGTTTTAATTAGAAATGTGAAGGGTGAATTAAACTCATTTCCTTCAGATTTTCCAACTAAAGCAGACAAATAGAATGGTAAAACCTTCTGATTTATTCCTGGAAGATAGTTCAGCAACCAAATAAGTAAATGAGTATAATCTTACTGAATAAAATATTGCCTGTTACTCTACAATCTTAATTACCCCAGACTGTGGCCATAGATAGAAAGCCAGGCTGTGTGTTGGGGAAGGCAGGTGTGGTAAACGCTCAGAGACATATTTCAGCCTGTGCCCAATCAGGGCCAGAAAGTTGAAAGAGGAGGTGGCCAAGGGGAACTGCCAAAGTCTCCAAAGAATCACAGGGACTTGGCTACAGTCTTACACTTACGTCTCAATGGGTCAATGAGTTTGCAATGCTGTTTTGTTATTTGCTTATTTTTACAGATCATTTGAATACTAGTAAATTGTAATGGAAAAGATTACAGCTAGAATGAGATTTGGACTCAGGCTCTACATCTGATCCCACAAGTTATATGACCTTAAACTCACTTGCTCTTGCTGGTTGCAGGTCCATCATCTGTAAAGTAAGAAAAACCATTCTCCATCTAGCTACTTCTCTATGTCCTGGGGCTACTGGGAGGGACAAAAAAAGAAAGGTGAGAAAGTACTTTGTAAAGTCTCAAGTTTCATCTATGGTTTCATCTAATTCTTCTTTGCTTTGGGTTAACTACTATTTTTTTTCCTGAGAAAATAGTGGCATCCTTGTCTTCTACCAAGTTCTTCTTCATCCAATTTTCCCAATGCCATGGATGAAGCCAATAAGTTGTCCTAAGGGACACTTCCAGCTTCTGCACAACTGCCATTTCTGGTGGGCTTCATGGAGGCAGCTCCAACAGTTGACCACTCCCACGGGGTTCCATAGGTGGCTCTAACAAGAGCTGTTCCACTGACAGTCCCCTACCCATGACACTTAGAAACATGGCTTTAGATAAGCATAGATACCCAACTCCTCACCTCCCAACATTTTTCACAGTCTCCTTTCTGAACCACTCACCTTGACCTACCTTGCTCCTGACCTTATGACTAACATTTTTGTTTTTGTTCATCTCACCCCTCAAATTTAATAGGGTCATTTCAGTCATCTATCTTGGGCCTTTTGATTCTCTTCTCCATCATGATGATTCACTTAATCATACTACCTTTACCCACAACTGGTCACAGCACCTTATCCCCAGCCCTATGAATGGGACACTGACAAAGAGAACCTTTCCTATGCAGATGTAAAAGTTGAGATGTGCTTCCAAAAACAGGCAGTGTAAGGATTGCTGCCAGCACTGGGGGCATTTTCCCTTTTGGAGCTACAGACTTGGAGCAATTGGACAATTTCAAATTCTATGCAACAGGTACCTTCGGTGAAGGTAAGGAGGAGAGGAGGGGAGGAGCTTTTCTCCCACTCACTGCTCCTTCCTGCCTTAAATGGTATCACATATCAGCATATGTCAAAAACACAGAGGAAGCCAGGCTTGGTGGCTCAGCCCGTAATCCCACGCTTTGGGAGGCTGAGGTGAGTGGATTTCCTGAGCTGGCGGGTTCGAGACCCACCTGGGCAACTTGGCGAGATCTCATCTTTACAATAAATCAAAAAATCAGCCGGGTGTGGTAGCACGCGCCTGTAGTTTCAGCTACTTGGAAGGCTGAGGCGGAAGGATCGCCGGAGCCCAGAAGGTCGAGGCTGCGGTGGCCGGGAGCGTCTACTGCACTCCAGTCTGGGCGACCGTGTGATAATCCAAATCAAAAAAAAAAAAAAAAAAAAAAGTTCAATGAAATGAGGAACACAATTCGCAATATTAATGAGAAATTCAAAAAGAGATAGATACTATTTTTTAAAAGCCCAGGTATCCTACAGCTTAAGATTTCTTTCTTTCTTTCTTTCTTTTCATATTCCTTCCTTCCTTCCTTTCTTTAAATCCTTCCTTCCTTCCTTCCTTCTTTCTTTTTTGGGACTAGGAGTCTTACTCTGTCACCTACGCTGGAGTGCAGTGGTATGCTCACGGTCACTGCAGCCTCGACCTGCTGGGCTCAGGTGTTCCTTCCACTTCAGCCTTCAAAGTAGCCAGAACCACAGGTGCACACCACCACGCCCAGCTAATTTTTTATTTTATTGTAGAGAAGAGGTCTCGCCAAGTTGCCCAGGCTGGTCACGAACCCCTGGGCTCAGGCAATCCTCTCGCTTCCACCTCCGAAAGTACAGGGATTACAGACCTGAGCCACTGCACCTGGCAAGCTTAAGATTTCAATGACTGAAATAAAAAATACAGTAGAGAGTGTCAACAGTGAACTCAATTAAACAGAGGACAGAATCTCTGAACTTGAATGGAATTCATTTCAAATTACCCAGTTAAGCCTAGGCAACATAGTGAGACTTTGTCTCTACAAAAACTTTTTTAAATGAGCCAAGTGTGGTGTCGCACACCCATAGTCCCAGCTACTTGGGAGGCTGAGGCAGAAGGATCGCTTAAGCCTAGGAGGTCAGGGTTGCATTAAGCCAAAATCATTGAGCCACTGCATTCCAGTCTGGGCAACAGAGTGAGACTCCAACTCAAAAAAAATTACCTAATTAGAGAGGAAAAAAAAGAAATAAGAATGACAGAGCAAAGAAAAGCTACAAGACTTATAGGACACAATTAACTGAACAAATATTCTAATTCTGGGAATTTCAGAAGAAGATACTTGTCAAAGGCACAGAAAACTTATTTAATGAAATAATAGCTGAAAACTTCCCAAGTTTGGGGAGCGATATGAACAGCCACATTCAGGAATCTCAAATGTCTCCAATAAATTCAACCCAAAGGAGAGAATTCTAAAAACAGGCAGAGAAAAGCATCAAGTCATATATCATATATACTATATAAATATATAAAATAAATAAATAGCCAAAACAGTCACATTGACCAATGGAACAGAATAAAGAATACAGAAATAAATCCATATATTTACAGTCAACTGATTTTCGACAGAGGCACCAAGAATGTTCAGTGGGGCTGGGCTCGGTGGCTCAGCCTGTAATCCGAGCACTTTGGGAGGACAAGGCGAGTGGATTGCCTGAGCCCACAGGCTCCAGACCGCCCAGGCAACTTGGCAAGACCTCATCTCTACAATACATTTTTAAAAAATTAGCCAGGCATGGTGGCGCACGCCTGTGGTTCCAGCTACTTGGAAGGCTGAGGCAGACGGATCACTGGAGTTCAGCAGGCCGACGCTGGGGTGACCATGAGTGTGCTACTGTACTCCAGTCTGGGTGACAGAGTAAGACTCCAACTCAAAAAAAAAAAAGAAAAAAAGAACATTCAGTGGGGAAGGGCCATTCTCTTCAATAAAGAGTACTGGGAAAACTGGATATTCATATGCAGAAAAATGAAACTAGATCTCTATCTCTCATCATATACAAAAATCAAATAAAATTGATTGAAGACTTAAAGGTAAGACCTGAAACTATGAAACTACTAGAGGAAAACATTGGGGAAACACTTCAGGACATTGGTCTGAGCAAAGATTCTTTGGGTAAGTCCTCAAAAGCATGGGCAACAAAAACAAAAATAGACAAGTGGGACTACATCAAACTAAAAAGCTTCTGCACATCAAAGGAAATAATCAACAAAATGAAGAGATAACCTACAGAATGGCAGAAAATATGTGCAAAGTATCTACCCCGCAAGTAATTAATAACCAGGATATGTATATATATGTATATATATATTTGAGTTATATATATATATAACTCAAATAATTCAATAGCAAAAAAATAAATAAATCCAGTTTAAACATTGAAAAGATGCGAGCCAGGCATGGTGGTTCACTCCTGTAATTCCAGCACCTTGGGAGGAGGAGATGAGGGGATTACCTGAGTCCGTGGGTTCGAGACCAGCCCGGGCAACTTGGCGAGACCTCATCTCTACAATAAATCAAAAAATTAGCCAGGCATGGTGGCACGTGCCTGTAGTTCCAGCTACTTGGAAGGCTGAAGCGGAAGGATCACCTGAGGCCAGCAGGTCGAGGCTGTGGTGGCCATGAACGTGCCACTGCACTACAGCCAGGGTGAAAGAGTGAGACTCCCACTCAGAAAAAAAAAAAAGGACAATATGGGCGGGAAGGGGTAAAGGGATAAAAAAAATCACCTGTCAGATTTAGTGGGCACAGATGGGAATGGCAGGTACACCTGAAGTCTAGATTTCTTTGCCACTATACAATGCATCCAAGTAACCAAAAACTATTTATATACCCTAAAGCTATCGACATTTTAAAAAAGCAAAATATAAAAAACAAAAATGGGCAAGTGATCTCAATAGACATTCCTCAAAAGAAGGCATGCAAATGGCGAACAGATATACTAACAAGATGTTCAACATCACTAATCATCAGAGAAATGCAAATCTAAACCTCAATGAAATATCATCTCACCCCAATTAAAAAGACAAAAAATAATAATAATAATAATGCAAAGGACACAGAGAAAGGGGAACTCTTGTCACTGTTGGTGATATAAATTAGCACAGCTACTACGGAAAACAGTATGAAGTTTCCTCAAAAAACTAACAATAGATCTACCATATAATCCAGCAACCTCACTGCTGGGTATGTATTCAAATGAAAGGAAATCAGTCGGGCATGGTGGCTCATGCATATAATCCCAGCACTTTGGAAGGTAGAGGCAAGAGGATTGCCTGAGCACATGGGTTCGAGACCAGCCTGGGTAACATGGTGAAATCTTGTCTCTACATTAATTCAAAAAATTAGCTGGGTGTGGTGGTGCGCACCTGTAGTTCCAGCCACTTGGAAGACTGAGGTGGAAGGAACACCTGAGCCCAGTAGGTTGAGGCTGCAGTGGCTGTGAGCATGCCACTGCACTCCAGCCTGGGCAACAGAATGACACTCTAACTCAAAAAAAAGAAAAAGAAAAAGAAAGGAAGACAGTGTATTAAAAAGATATCTGCACACCCATGTTTATTACAGCACTATTCACAATAGCCAAGATACGGAATCAACCTAAATGTCTATCAACGAATGAATAGATAAAGAAAATGTAATATTATACACAATGGAATATCATTCATTCATTAAAAAAAAAGAATGAAATGCTGTCATTTGCAGCAACATAGATGTTACTGGAAATCATTATGGTTTTTTTGTTATTTTTGTTTTTTTTTGAGTTGGAATCTCACTCGGTCGCCCAGACTGGAGTGCAGTGGCCGCTCCTGGCCACTGCAGCCTCGACCTGCTTGGCTCCGGTGACCCTTCCACCTAAACCTTCCAAGTAGCCTGAACAACAGGCACGTGCTACCACGCCCGGCTGATTTTTTTTTTATTGTAGAGATGAGGTCTCGCCAAGTTGCCCAGGCGGGTCTCAAACCCGCGGGCTCAGGCAATCCACTCACCTCAGCCTCCCAAGGCGTGGGATTACAGGCTGAGCCACCGAGCCCGG
>CAUYQG010140101.1:0-13582 GCA_963574415.1 Tarsius wallacei | reverse complement strand
GTTCAATCTTTCAATTTGTGGTTTAACATAATAATCACTAGGAATATTTTAGAAACACAAGTAAACTGAACATAGATATTTGGTATTGCATTGCTCAGGGTCCAAGTCAGTCCCTGAAGTGGGATTAATTTAAGTAACTTTGAAATTTTTTATGGTAGGCCTTTTTCCTGTACCTCTGAAGGAAATGGGGTCACAGACACAGGTGCTCATAAGGAAATATGTTGTCCATTTGGGACAAATTTTAATCACAGTTCATAAGCTTGCTTCCCTTAGGAACTTCCTGGACCACGAAGAACCCAGACATCCTTTCCACCCAGGGGAGCAAGTGATGCTAAAAGATTGGAGAGAGGAAGAACCCAATCAACAGCTGCAAGAAAAGAGGAAGGGACCCATGGTGTCCTACTCATCACTCATCTACTGCATTAAAAGCCCGAGGGAAGCCGGGCTCAATGGCTCAGCCTGTAATCCCACGCCTTGGGAGGCTGAGGTGAGTGGATTGCCTGAGCCTGCGGGTTCGAGACCCGCCTGGGCAACTTGGCGAGACCTCATCTCTACGATAAATCAAAAAAAATTCACCAGGCGTGGTAGCGCACGCCTGTAATTCCAGCTACTTGGAAGGCTAAAGCGGAAGGATCGCCAGAGCCCAGCAGGTCAAGGCTGCGGTGGCCAGGAGTGGCTACTGCACTCCAGTCGGGGCGATAATTAGACTCCAACTCAAAAAAAAAAAAAAAAAAAAAAGCCCACAGGCCGGGCGCAGTGGCTCAAGCCTATAATCCCAGCACTTTGGGAGGCCAAGGCTAGAGGGTTGCCTGAATCCACGGGTTTGAGACCAGCCTGGGCAACATGGTGAGACCTCATCTCTACAATAAATCAAAAAATTTGCCAAGTGTGATAGCGCACCTGTAGTTCTAGCTACTTGGAAGGATGAGGTGGAAGCATCACCTGAGCCCAGCAGGTCGAGGCTGTGGTGGCTGTGAGCATGCCACTGCACTCCAATCTGGTCAACAGAGTGAGACTCCAACTCAAAAATAATAATAAAAATAAAAATAAGGCCGGGCTCAGTGGCTCAGCCTGTATTCCCGCACTTTGAGATGCCAAGGTGAGTGAATTGCCTGATCCTACAGGTTCAAGACCCACCTGGGCAACTTGGCAAGACCTCATCTCTACAATAAATTTTTAAAAAAATCAGCCGGGCATGGTCGCGCATACCTGTAATTCCGGCTACTCGGAAGGCTGAGGCAAAAGGATCACCAGAGCCCAGCAGGTCAAGGCTGCGGTGGCCGGGAGCGGCCACTGCACTCCAGTCTGGGCGACAAAGTGAGACTCCAACTCAAAAAATAAAAATAAAAAGTAAAAATAAAAAATAAAAGCCCGTGAACATCAAGCCTTGGATACACCACTCCTGAGTGAAAAAGTATATGCCTGAACAGAGAAACCCTGTTCCCAGACCAGAGCAACAGCCTCGGTGGACAGAAGAGTTGGTAGAAGACTTAAAGCTGCTATTTAAGCAAACAAAATGATTCTTACTAAATGTGTATTTAGAATGGGCCTATTCCTATGCTCGTATATTTTATTACCCAAATCGTTGGATTTGTGGGCAACTTCTAGTCTCAGGAGCCTCTGGGCTTCCCTGGTGAGTCTTACCCCTCCAGGGGACTGACTGGAAGCAGTTAGATCTGTACATTTAAGACCTCAGGGTGGGAAGTCAAACAACTAATAGTGATGACCTAATAAGGATTAGTCTGTAGCAATGGCCCATTAAGGAAACTATGAGTGAACCAGGCCACAATTTCATCTTTTCGGACCAGTCAGATGTGGGATGGGATTATACGGCTCACACCTGAATATGGTAGGCCTTATTGTCCTTAAGGACAGTGATTTGTATACCACCTATTGGACTTAGAGGCCAGGGGTATACTGGTGAATTCCCAATGGGACTCGGTGGCTCTGTAGTACTAATTTATGGCCTTGGCTTCCCCCGGATGGATTGGTAGATGCACTCTGGGCTTTCCATGGACCCAAGGACACAAATATAGCACTCTGCAAAAAGTTCACATAGCCAACTTGCCCTATCTGCACAGTCGATGGACTAAGTCTATTTCATATGGTATGATTATGTCCTTAGTTTCTTTTCACCCAATAAAGGGCTGGAAAGTGTGTTCTTCCACACTGAAGCCTTAGGTAAGTTCAGTGCTACAAAAACAAATGGCTTTAGCTATTCTTGCCATGTCTCAAGGAGGCACATGTGCCATTATCCATACCAGGTGTTGCACTTTCATCCCAGATGAATCAGGGAACATCGTGTCAATGCTAAGCCAAATGAAACCAGCATCAATGCTATAGGTGCTGCAGATACTTATGCTAAGAAGGTGCCTGGAAAGGTCTTCGATTGGCTTCCCAACATGTTTTCTCAGCTCGCATCAGGATTACAGGACCTCCTTTCAGGTATAGGGACTTTCTTCTTAACTATGTTTATAATAGCAATGTTTATGTATTTAGCCATCACACTTTGTACCCAATACATTACTAGAATTCCTGTGCTCATAACTGCACCTATAAAGCATGAAAACCAACGGAGGGAAGAACCATAGGCACATTTATGGTAAGGCAGCATGACATAGCTACTCCCATGATAGATATCAGGGCTTCAACTGACAGTGGGGAAGTGTTAATGTCTATCCATATTGTCACAGTCCCTAGAGAAGGGCATGGCAAGGGCACAAGTGCTCCTGTACATTCCTGAACAATATTCCTGAGAGCTAATAAAAAGTGTGCTTCCAGCCGGGCTCGGTGGCTCAGCCTGTAATGCCATGCTTTGGGAGGCCGAGGTGAGTGAATTGCCTGAGCCCGCGTGTTCGAGCCCCGCCTGGGCAACTTGGCAAGACCTCATCTCTACAATAAATCAAAAAATCAGCTGGGCGTGGTAGCGTTGCCTGTAATTCCGGCTACTCGGAAGGCTGAGGCAGAAGGATCACCAGAGCCCAGCAGGTCGAGGCTGCGGTGGCCAGAAGCGGCCACTGCACTCCAATCTGGGCAACAGAGTGAGACTCCGACTCAAAAAAAAAAAATCAGCCTGTAATCCCCCTCCTTGGGAGGCTGAGGTGAGTGGATTGCCTGAGCCCGCAGATTCAAGACCCCCCTGGGCAACTTGGCGAGACCTCATCTCTACAATAAATCAAAAAATTAGCCGGGCGTGGTAGCATGCGCCTGTAGTTCCAGCTACTTGGAAGGCTGAGGCGGAAGGATCGTCGGAGCCGAGCAGGTCGAGGTTGTGGTGGCCGGGAGCGGCCACTGCACTCCAGTCTGGGCGACAGAGTGAGACTCCAACTCAAAAAAAAAAAAAAAAAAGTGTGCTTCCCCTTATCTCCTTTGCACTCCCAGTAAGTAGCTTCAGGGGATGTTTGACTTCCTTGTAGTCTACGCCAATCAACTGAAAGATGCGAATCTCCTTTTACTTCCTTTTCTGAGTGGTTGTAAGTTTGAATAATATGGTATCGATGTAATCATAAGCCTTGTGATTTATATAACTTTTGTATCAATGTAATCATAAGTTTTGTGATTTGTATAACTTTTGAGTAATGCATGATGTCTTAGGCCCTTTACTCTACTGAAAGCTCGATTAATGTTTCTGCTGGACCCTACTGATAAAAGCTATGAGATACCTCTGATACCTGCCACCAGGAAGTCTGGACCGAAAAATATCACTATTGATAAACGTGGCTGAAACTCAAGTTCTACACAATGCTCTGCTGGTCACATGGCTAATGTATAGGTACTAACAACTCTGGACTTATAAAAGTGAACTGTAAAAGTCTGGAAGGGGAGCAGAACCATTTTAGAAAGACCTCGAGTCTGGCTCTGCTACCTGGATCCAAACTCAGAAATAAACTTTCTACCAGTTCCCTGCCCCTTTGATTTATTGATATCAAGGGGAGCAGCTGAGTGTTACTCAGACCACAACAGGTTCAAGATCAGCCTCGGCAACATGGCAAGACCTTTTCTCTACAATAAATCAAAAAATTAGCCAGATATAGTGGCATGCGCCTGTGGTTCCAGTTACTTGGAAGACTGAGGTGGGATCGCCCAAACCCAGCAGGTCGAGGCTTCGGTGGCCATCAGCATGCCACTGCACTCCAGCCTGGGCAACAGGCTCCACCTCAAAAGAAAAGAAAAGAAAAGAAAAGACAGCTGCATGCGGTGGCTCACGCTTATAATCCCAGCACTTTAGGAGGCCTAGGTGAGAGGACTGCCTGAATCCACAGGTTCAAGACCAGTCTGGGCAAATTGGTGAGACCTCATCTCTACAATAAATCAAAAAATTAGCTTAGTGTGATGGCATGTGCCTGTAGTTCCAGATACTTGGAAGGTTGAGGTTGAAGAATCACCTGAGCCCAGCAGGTCGAGACTGCTGTGGCCGGAAGCATGCCACTGCCCTCCAACCTGGACGATAGAGTGAGACTTCAACTCAAAAAAGAAAAAGAAAAACTTTCTAGGGACAGAAGCCTGCAATATACTAATGTATAAGGACTAACTGACTGAGGCAAAGCAACATCCACTAGAGAAAATTGAAGAACAACATAAAGAGGAGAATCAGGAGAGAAATGTTGAAAAAAAAAAATCTAAAAAAAACAAAAAAAAACTTTAAAGTGCTCAGTGATATAAAATGCCACACAGAGGTCAAATTAAATAAGGACTGAAAGAGAGCACTCCATTTAATAATTAGATCAATTATAAAATGTGAGGCAAAAATTAGATAAGGAAGTAGGAGTAGAGAAAGAGCCTGAGGATATACAATGCTTTTTTAAAAGTTGGGGAAGGAGAAACAAAGAGTGTGGCAGTTTGATAAGATGCAGTGTCAAGAACAGATGCCTTTTCTCAGGATAAAGGACACTTGAAATGTTAGGGGACTCAAATGAACATTTATTGAACACCTGCTCTTTTCCAGACACTGAGGTAGGAGGTGTATTTATACATATTTTAAAATTATATATGCTGAGCAAGGGGAGACTGAAACATTTTAAAAGATGAAGCAGATCATTAAAAAAGCAAATCTTTAAGAGGACAGAATAATCCAACCAAGAAAAAAAAGATGATGAGATCAAAAGTACAGGTGGAGGGATTAGCATTGAAAAATGTTTCTTTGGGAAACCAAAAAAAAAAGATACTCAGGAATATACAAAATATGATCAGTAGACAGGGGAAAGGAAAATTAGGACAATTTGTGACTAAAGATTTCTCTTTTCTTCTGTAGTAAATGCTGTGTTCATCATCTGAATATGGGAGATGTGGGATCAACAAAATGGGTTAGGAAAGAGAAGAAAAGGGTTTGGTTAACAACAAGGGGCCAGGTGTGGTGGCTCCCACATATAATGCCAGTACATTGGGAGGCAGAGGTAAGAAGATCGCCTGAGCCTAAGGGTTCAAGAATGAGGTAGGTTTTAGGAAGTATTCAGACTTTTTTGAGATTACATTTACTGCAGGCTAAATTGGAAGCCTTCCCCACCCTCTTGGCAAATTAAAAGAAAATTCCATCAGATGCAAGACTAGGACAGCCCAACCTTTCATTCATGGTTTAGCATTACAATCATTAAGCAACTTTCAGATTCCCAGTCTAAGGTGGAAGGCCAAAGACCACACCTTAACTGACCAAAGCCATAGAAATAATAATAAGACCACCTTTTAGCAGAGGAACTTAAGAATTGGAAATGTCTGACAGGTCTCCTGCAAAAGACAATGTGGTCAGGGAAAGACCACTCCCTCCCCTTGTCTCTTCCCATCAGGAACCCAGAGATGTCAATCTCCAGAGTGAGGATACCTCATTCTTTAGTATATCAATCATTGTGAAGGTATATCTATATCAGATCTATTGTCAATATCAGATCTATTGGCCTGGTACATGGCTCAAGCCTGTAATCCCAGCACTTTGGGAGGCCAAGGTGAGAGGATTGCCTGAGTCCACAGGTTTGAGAACAGCCTGGGCAACTTGGCAAGACCTCATCTCTACAATAAATCAAAAAATTGGCTGTTTGTGGCAGCCCTCACCTGTAGTTCCAGTTACTTGGAAGGCTGAGGCAGAAGGATCACCTGAGCCCAGCTGTCAATGCTGGGGTGTCCATGAACATGCCACTGCACTCCAGCCTGGGTGACGGAGTAAGACTGACTCAAAAAAAAAAAAAAAGCACAGTTTCTTTCACCCATGCTGGCTCTGGCATGTCTCTCTATATTTCCCCTTTTTCTTCTCTAATAAACTTTGTTTGAAAGCTCTGTTGGCCACTCTAAAATTCATTTTAGAAACAAACCAAAGAATTCATGAGTTTTGCACCGTACCCCACCCAGAAGCAGTGACCAGCCTAGACCTTGTCTTGTGAACCACTGTGCTTGGCTAGAACTATTGCTCTGTCAGGAGAGGATGCAATGTGGGGAGCAGATGAGCACTGTCACTGTAGCAGGCCCCAAGCGAAGGCAAGGTCCCACTTGATGGCTCTGCATCCTAGCCAAAGGCAGAGGATGCAGCCTGCTACATGAAATGGCGTCTCAGATGCCCACACATTCGGGTGCACATAGTAGAGATAAAACCTTAGCTACAACAAGATAACCGCGGAACAGCTCGCCTTTAGGTAGCAACAAAATTCCGTTATACCTCCCTCACAGACCTTGAATTCCTTCCAACTTCCTTTGTGCTTGATTATAAAATAAACATGCTGCCGGGCTCAGTGGCTCAGCCTGTAATCCTGTGCTTTGGGAGGCTAAGGTGAGTGGATTGCCTGAGCCCGCGGGTTCGAGACCCGCCTGGGCAACTTGGCAAGACGTCATCTCTACAATAAATCAAAAAATCAGCTGGGCATGGTAGCGCGTGCCTGTAATTCCGGCTGCTCGGAAGGCTGAGGCGGAAGGATCGCCGGAGCCCAGCAGGTGGGCGACAGAGTGAGACTCCAACTAAAAAAAAAAAAATTAAATAAATAAATAAATAAAATAAAATAAACATGCTGAGCTAGTTCGGGGCTACATCTCCTCCAACAGAGGAAAATGTCCCACCTGGTGCCAGCTTTTATTTATGTCTTTGTGACTGTGTCTTTCTTAATCTCTCACTGCTCTCTCTCGGGACCTTCAAGTCAGCCGCATCAGGCTGTGGGATCACTCTATGTCAATAATTCTTGTGATAATTTTCTTAATAAGAATCTGCCTTAATTCTAATCTGCCAGTTAGAAAGCCACACAGTCATGAAATCATAAACTGTTGGAGAGAGAATGATGTATAGAGCACATCTAATCCAATAGTTCAGAACATGCAGTTTCTATACTGTAGGATGCATTTCTTTTTCTTTCTTCATGCATTCAGAAAGTATTTACCAAATACCTACTAGCCGGGCATGATGGCTCACACCCCAGCACTTTGGGAGGCAGAGGCAAGAGGACTGCCTGAGCTTAGGGGTTCGAGACCAGCCTGGGCAACTTGGTGAGGCCTCGTCTCTACAATAAGTCAAAAAATTAGCTGGGCATGGTGGCATATGCCTGTAGGTCCAGCTACTTGGAAGACTGAGAGGCAGAAGGATTGCCTGAGCCCAGCAAGTTGAGGCTGTGGTAGCTTACCTTTAGACACCTAGAAGAAACTTAGCTTATTCTTTAGTCTTTTTGCCTCAGCATAACCATTAGAAAGCTTCAGGCATTCTACTGCAAAACAAGCAGCAGCCTATCCCACCTCCCTTGGCAAATCTCCTTCAGATGTAAGATCAGGAAAACCCAACCATTCATAGTTTAGCATAATAATCTCTACTAAACTTTTAGGGTCCTTGTCAAGGCTGAAGATCAAAGATCACCCTTTGACTGGCCAAAGTCATAAAAGTAACCAATCACCTACAATCACCTAATGATCTTCCCCCGTCAAGGGGAATGGTTAAAAGGACTCAACCACAAGCAACCAGCGGCCATTGCCTTGCTAGAGTCTGGCATGGCCATGTGCTCTTTGAGCCATGGCTGTCGCCATGTTTCCTGGCTTTGGTCCCCTTCCCCCATCTTAGGGAGGCGAATCTTCTTTCTTTCTTCTCTTTCTCTCTCTAATCTACTTTTAAATAAACTTTTCTTTCTTAGCCTTTTTGTGTGTAGCAACTCTTTGCATTTACTCAGATCTCTGGATTCCCAGCGTAGCACCTCCAGCTTGCTGGCTCCAGCGGTGCTGCGCCCCTTACTCCATCCATTTTCCCTCACCCTATCCGAACCCTAACAGTAGCCACAAGGGTGCCACTGCACTCCAGCCTGGACAACAGAGTGAGATTTCTACTCAAAAATAAATATCTACTGTTTGAGGAATTAGGGAAATAGCAGTAAACAAAAGGGACAAATATCCCTACGCTCATAGTACGGTGAGGAAAGACACTCAACAGAAACAACAACAAATTGTTTCAATTATATAACAGATTAAGAGAAGACAAATACCAAGAAGAAAAATTAATCAAGCTAAGTGGAAAGGGAGTCCCAGGGATGAGGGAGGGGGTAATCCAGGAAGGCTTCACAGAGAAGGTGACATTCAAGCAAAGACATGAAAAGAATTGGGGACCAAGTCATGCAGATACACAGGGAAGAGCATTCCAGAGAGTGAATAGCCAGCATAAAGTCCCTGAGGCAGGCATGCACTTGGCATATTTGAGAAGCTGCAAGGAAACCTGCAAGCCTAGAGCCCAGGGAGAGAGGGGAAGAGCAATGGGAGATGCAGTTAGAGGGGCAATGAGGGTCCAGATGGTGAGGGCCCTTAGAAGCCATGGGAGCGATTGGGACTAATTCTGAATGAGATGAGGGTATTGTTCAAAACACTGACATATCATCTCATGACAACTGTAAGTAGGCTGATAGCTGAGAACAGCCTGTAGGGAGGGCAAAGATGAATTATTGGTAGATCAAGAAGGGGCCACTTAGAGACTACTTGATAGGCTAACAAAATAATCCAAGTGAAAGTCTAGCACAGTCCGGATGAGTATAGTAGCAGCAGAAGGGATGAGACACGGTAGGATTCAAATTACACACCTAAGGCCACACAGTAGCTCAAGTCTGTAATCCTAGCACTTTGGAAGGCTGAGGCGAGAGGATTGCCTGAGCTCAGGGGTTCAAGACAAGCCTGAGCGACTTGGTGAGACCTCATCTCTACAATACATCAAAAAATTAGCCGGGCGTGGTAGCGCTTGCCTGTAGTTCCAGCTTCTTGGGAGGCTGAGGCGGAAGGATCACCTGAGCCCAGCAGGTCAAGGCTGCGGTGGCCATGAGCATGTCACTGCATTCCAGCCTGGGCAACAGAGGGAGACTCTGACTCAAAAAAAGGTAAAAAATAAAAACAAATTATATACCTAAAGTAGAAATGGAATTAACAGGATTTGCTAGTTGATGTAAGATGGTGGGGGCAGGATGAGTTAAAGAGAACGCTAAGGTTTTGGCATGAGTGGAAGAAGGTAGAGGCTATGATTAAGACAGGAAGAGGGTAGGTGGGGCACGTCTCTTCACGATAATCAGTAGTGTGGACATGGTATGTTTGAGGTGTCTATGAGACATTCTAGTGGAGAAGCTGGTACGTAGCTAGCCTTCAGAGTCTGCAGAGTAGAATTATAACATCTATCCGGCTGTTAAACACTTACTGTTATCTTACCAAGAGAAGAAATTCATGGAGTAAAGACTGGTCTCTAACCTAATTTATGTGATATGCTACAGTAGACATATTAGATAGCATAGGAAATTCATGGTCAACTTTGCCTGAAGAGATGATTCAAGTAACGACAGAGGCAGAATAGGGTAGTGGTTAAGAGCACAGACTCTGGATAAATAGACCCATGGACCGAGATTTGAATCCTGCCTTCTCCATTTACTAGCTGCATGACTTTGGGGCCTCTCATAAGTAAAATGAGGATATTAAGAGATCCCTTAGAAGACAACAGTTTTTTTGTTTGTTTGTTTGTTTGAGTTGGAGTCTCACTCTGTCGCCCAGACTGGAGTGCAGTGGCCGCTCCCGGCCACCGCAGCCTCGACCTGCTGGGCTCCGGCAATCCTTCCGCCTCAGCCTTCCAAGGAGCTGGAACTACAGGTGCGCACTACCACGCCCGGTTAATTTTTTGATTTATTGTAGAGATGAGGTCTCGCCAAGTTACCCAGGCGGGTCTCGAACCCGCGGGCTCAGGCAATCCATTCGCCTCAGCCTCCCAAGGCGCGGGATTACAGGCAGAGCCACCAAGCCCCGCGAAGCCAACACTTTTTATTAATTGTAACCAAAGTCCAAGCTGCCCTAGTTTCAAGCAAATAAAACCAAATCCCCCAGGTCAGGACTTGCAGTTTAACGAATTACCACTAGAGGTCGACTTCCAATACTGGAGACTCATTCAACTACACAGGGACTCCAGGTCTCCAAACTTTTGAAAGCTTCCACTGCTACTCAAATTTACTGTAGATATATGTACACACACACACACACACACACACACACACACACACACACGGCCTGCTTATGACCAGCTAGATCTTTGGACCCAAATCCCTCATACATAGCTAGCCAGGGAGGCAACGAATTCACCTTGTGGCACTCAGACTTGAGCAATCTAAGCAATTAGTGATCAGAGTGTCTAAGGATTCAACACAAAAATACAGCAGCATACTCAATCTTTGGTCCTGTTTCCTTATTACACCAACAACCCATTTGTCCTCCTCAGAAGTGAAAAGTTGGAATGGGAAAGGGGGAGGAAATTGTGTCCTCACTAAAGTCGGTACTTCCAAATCTATTCTTCCTGAAAGTGACTGGTCACCATCTACTTAAAGCAGAAACCTATGATTCTTCCCTTTCCCTTCCTCTTCATCTCTATCAGTGACACTAATTCTAAATTCCCCTTAATGACCCACATCTGTGCCTTCCTCTCACCTCCCCTATCTCCATCACCACTGCAATGGTTGAACTCTCATCATGTGAGGCTTTTTTGTTGAGTTTTTTTTTTTTTGAGTTGGAGTTTCACTCTGTCACCCAGGCTGGAGTGTGGTGGCATGCTCGCAGCCACTGTAGCCTCGACCTGATGGGCTCTGATGATTCTTCCACCTCAGCCTTCCAAGTAGTTGGAACCACAGGTACACACCACCATGCCTGGCTAATTTTTTGATTTATTGTAGAGAAGAGCTTTCACCAAGTTGCCCAGACTGGTCTCAAACCCCTGGGCTCAGATAATCCTTTCGCCTCAGCCTCCCAAAGTGCTGGGATTACAGGCGTGAGCCACTGTTCTTGGCATGTGAGTTATTACCAATGGCTTTCTAGCAGATATGTCTGCTTCCAATGGTACCACAACTAAGTTATACTTCACACGATTGCCAGGGAACTTTTAAAATGTCAAATCGTATCCTATTACTTCTCAAGTTAAAATTGCTCAGGGGCTCTCAGCATGTTCAAGATGTAATGCAAATACTTTCCAATAGTCCCTTGCTCATGCAGCTTCCTGTGTCCATTCTCACACTCTTGTCTGCAAATTCCTTTGTGTTCTTTGGTTTTTATTTTATTTTATTTTTTCTGAGTCAGAATCTCACCCTGTCATCCAGGCTGGAATGCAGTGGCACGCTCACAGCTACCACAGACTTGACCTGCTGGGTTCAAGTGATCCTTCCACCACAGCCTTCCAAGTAGCTGGAACCACAGGCATGCGCCACCACACCCACCTAATTTTTAAAATTTATTGTAGAGATGAGGTCTCACCATGTTGCCCAGGCTGGTCTTGAAACCCTGGGCTCAGACAATCATCTTGCCTCCCCCCCCACAAAGTGTTGGGATTGTAGGCATGAGCTACCGCACCCGGCCTTTGTGTTCTTTAAAACTCAACTCACACTTCCAAGAAGCATGCTCTCATAGTTCCTTCACATTACTTCTTTTTTTTTTTTGAGTCAGAGTCTCACTCTCTCACCCAAGGCTGGAGTGCAGTGGCACACACGCTCACGGCCACCCCAGCATCGACCTGCTGGGCTCAGGCAATCCTTCTGCCTCAACCTTCCAAGTAGCCAGAACTACATGCACGTGCTACCACACCCAACTAATTTTTAATTTTTATTGTAGAGACAATGTCTCGCCAAGTTACCCAGGCTGGTCTCAAACACACAGGCTCAGGCAATCCTTTTGCCTTGGCCTCCCAAAGTGCTGGGATTACAGGCTGAGCCACTGAACCCAGCCTCCTTCACATACTTCTATCATAACCCTTTGCATATCCTTATCATCTGTTACCTTTTCTCTTGGAGGGCAAACACTTTCATTTTTGTTTGCCAACACCTAGCACAATTTTTGGTTCATATTAGGAAATCAATAAATGATTATTGCATAGTAATGTTTGAAAAAGTCTAGAAGAATATGTAAAAGTTCATTGATGCAGTCATAAACACAATTTGTAAACTGATGCAATAGAAAATAAAAGGAGATGGCCAGGCACAGTGGCCCAACTCTGAGTATAAGATCTCACCACTCCAGTGTGGAGAAAATCCAGAATGCATCTGCTTGCAAAAAGTGTAACAGGAAAGGCGTTATCTGTCCCAGTGCTTAGAAGATTACTGGCCTAAGACACCTACTACTGGCCTTTTCCAGAAGGGAATTGCCACTACGGCCTGTGCTCTCTAACAATGCAGCAGTGACCAAAAGGCCACACATATGAGCTCTTTCCTGTAAATCTGGACAAAGAATTTACCCACTGGCAAAGGGGCACTACAATGTTTCTAAACCTGATCAAACCATTGTTACCTTTTATCCTAACAGTGACTTGAGGAGGTGGAGGTGAGTAGAGGGAAGGAGGAAATGAGAAGAGCAGTGAACTCTGTCACCTCCTCTTCACCTCAATATGATCACAGAAAAGTATATTTATCTAGGGCCATTTTGTTCCGTGTCTAACCTTAATGAAAGCTGCATCTCACATGACCCATTGTCTTCAGGGATTTACATTACAAGGAAAAACATATCTAGGTCCAGAATCCTTGAAAAATAATATATACATTTAACTACACATTTTCTTAGAGCAGTCACGTTTTAGCACACACATCTTTGGGTTTGTAATACCTGTAATGTGTCTGGCACATAGTAAGTGCTCAGTAATATATGCTGAATGATAAATGAATGAATGAGTTATAACAATGGATTTCTAACAGATATATCTGCTTCCAATGGTACCACACCTAAGTTATACTTCACATGATTGCCAGGGAACTTTTAAAATGTCAAATTGTATCCTATAACTTCTCAAGTAAAAATTGCTCAGTGGCTTCCAGCATGTTCAAGATGTAATGCAAATGCTTTCCGATAGTCCCTTGCTCATACAGCTTCCTGTGTCCATCCCCCACTCTTGCCTACTCTTGTCTGCAAATTCCTTTGTGTTCTTTATTTTTTATTTTTTATTTATTGATTTTTTTGAGTCAGAATCTCACTTTGTCGACCAGGCTGGAGTGCAGTGGCACCCTTGTGGCTACTGTTAGGGTTCGGATAGGGTGAGGGAAAATGGATGGAGTACGGGGCGCAGCCCCGCTGGAGCCCGCCCGCGGGAGGTGCTCCGCGGGGCCGCCAGCGATCTGAGGGCGGGGGGGGAGTGGGTCCGGACCGGAGG
>CAUYQG010140100.1:0-30322 GCA_963574415.1 Tarsius wallacei | reverse complement strand
ACATTATTTTTTCCTTTTGATTGTTTTATTTCTACTAATTCTTAGATTGCTTCTCAGATCTCAGAGTTCTTTTGATTTTTGATTTATTCTTCAACATAAGCTCATTATTTTCCAATACTCAACACCTAATAAATATAAGTTAAGCACTCAAATTTTGCAGTGCATGACAATGTTAAGAATGATGTAAATTAGGAAAAATCAGCATGCTATCCTTTCATAGGCAAAATATATGCCCTTGATTGGTGGTTTTCTTTCTTTTTTTTTTTGTGAGTTGGAGTCTGACTCTGTCACCCAGACTGGAGTGCAGTGGCCGCTCCCGGCCACCGCAGCCTCGACCTGCTGGGCTCCGGTGATCCTTCCACCTCAGCCTTCCAAGTAACTGGAACTACAGGTGCATGCTACCATGCCTGGCTAATTTTTTGATTTATTGTAGAGATGAGTTCTCGCCAAGTTGCCCAGGAGGGTCTCAAACCTGTGGGCTCAGGCAATCCATTTACCTCAGCCTCCCAAAGCATGGGATTACAGGCTGAGCTACTGAGCCCAGCTGATTGGTGATTTTCAAACTAGATTCTGAGTGTGAAAACCAGAGCCTAGAGTAAGAAGAGAGGTATGGGACAGGGCAGTCCTCCCTTCCTTACACCACTCCAACCCTATTCAGTCAGGCTTGTTCCATTTTTATCTGTCGTGTGTGCATTCTCTTCAATGTAAGATTGTGCTCGGGAGAGAGGAAAAAAATTAATGTTCATGAACACAAGGAGTACAATTGCTTCATTTTGACCTCTAAACTAACAAGTAGTAGCCATCAAGTCAACCACATCATCCCTGACTGAATAATAATGGTATTTATAATGAGATACAATACAATTCAGCTCAGGCTGTTTTTAATAGGAAATTGAGTTCGAGTTCCATGAGATGAGATTAATTTTTTCTTGCTTTGTCCATGACTACATCATAATGTCTTAGGAAAACCAGATGTCTTTCCAACTTAACCGACCATCCCTCTATCTCTTTTGTGTACCCTACAGAGCTATGAATTGGGGCAATTATTCCATGTATGCTGATTTTGTCCTCTTGGGTTTGTTCAACAACATCCATTTCCCCTGGCTTCTCTTTGCCCTTATCCTCCTGGTCTTCGTGATCTCCATAGCCAGCAATACTGTCATGATCATCCTCATCCACATAGACGCCCGCCTCCACACACCCATGTACTTCCTGCTCAGCCAGCTCTCTCTCATGGACATCCTGTACATTTCCACCATTGTGCCCAAAATGCTGGTCGACCAGGTGATAAACCAGAGGGCCATTTCCTTTGCAGGATGCACAGCCCAACACTTCCTCTACCTGACCCTGGCAGGTGCTGAATTCTTCCTCCTGGGACTCATGTCCTATGACCGCTACGTAGCCATCTGCAACCCTCTGCGCTACCCTGTCCTCATGAGTCGCAAGGTCTGCTTGCTGATTGTGGTGGCAGCCTGGCTGGGAGGGTCTGTAGATGGCTTCTTGCTCACCCCAGTCACCATGCAGTTCCCCTTCTGTGCCTCTCGGGAAATCAACCACTTCTTCTGTGAAGTCCCTGCCCTTCTAAAGCTCTCCTGCACAGATACATCCACCTACGAGACAGCCATGTATGTCTGCTGCATCATGATGCTCCTCATCCCTTTCTCCGTCATCTCGGCCTCTTACACAAGAATTCTCATTACTGTTTACAGGATGCGTGAGACAGAGGGAAGGCGAAAAGCTGTGGCCACCTGCTCCTCACACATGGTGGTCGTTAGCCTCTTCTATGGGGCTGCCATGTACACATATGTGCTGCCTCACTCTTATCACACCCCTCAGCAGGACAAAGCTGTGTCTGCCTTCTACACCATCCTCACTCCCATGCTCAATCCACTCATCTACAGCCTCAGGAACAAGGATGTCACAGGAGCCCTACAGAAGACTCTGGGGAGGTGTGTATTCTCAGGAAAGGTAACCACTTTCTAAAGAAATTGCATATGCTGCTAGAGGTTTAAAAACAAGGGATACATGACTTTATTATTATTGAATTTAAATATACTCTGTACAAAAACATAAAAAGTCACCCTCATGTCAGCAACTGTGGGACATTTGTGGGACTTGGAAAGCTGACTAGAGTTTTTTGAATTTAGTTACTTTTTGAAAGGTATTTGTTCTGAACAATAGACAGGTTTGGAAGGAGTAGGAATAAAGTTTGGACTTTGTTAGTTGCCCATCTGTTTTTAACAAAGCATGCATTCCACTGAGAATCATGCAGTAGCCTGTTTCTATGTTCAGTCATTGCAAAAGAAATGGTCATCCTCAGCTAATTCTCCAGCTTCTCCCCATGGTGTCCATTTAGACACTCTACCATTGACAATTATAAAGAATCTTTTTGTTAAACATTATTTTGATTATAGTATCAAATATACCTCCCCCATTCTCCAGGGATATGTTCTAAGACTCTCAGTGCATCCCTAAAACCAAGGAGAGTACAGAATCTCATTACTGTCAATCAGAACATGTTTCTGTTCATTTCTTCCACCCACAAATCAAATGCCTTTTCCATCTTAACTAAGCACGTACATACTGTGGTTGTAACTTTTACAGTTTGTGATGCGACAGCAAAAATAGCACTTTTTTTCCTTCTACATGATTTCAAAGATATAAGATTCATTCTTTTTCTTTTCTTTTAAAGATGTGGGGTAAAATTCAGGGTTAAGTATGCAAATGTTCATTACACAGGTACCCTTGTTGATGAAGTGTGCCTCTCCCTCTCCTGGCAGTTTCCCTCAACTGCCAATCCCACACCCCTCCCCTGGCAGTTTCTCACTACTGCCAATCCCTTTCTTGTAGTATTATGATAATAGTCCAAGGTCCACTTATGAGAACATATGGTATTCTGTTCTTTGTTTCTGTGATAGATCACTGAGTATGATAGACTCTAAATCCACCTAAGTTGCTGCGAAGTCCATATGTTTGTCCTTCTTTATGGCTGCACAATATTCCATTGTATATATGTACCACATTTTTTTATCCAGTTCAGCTTCAGTGGGTAGCATGGTTGGTTCCATGTTTTTGCTATTGTGAATAGAACTGCAACAAGCATGAGTGTGCAGGTATCTTTTTTGTAGAATGATTTAAGATTCATTCTTATGGTAGATCTTAGCAATCTCAGCATAGGAGATTTTTCTTTCCTTAATGAGTTGAGAACTTTCACCTTTTTCACTTAAGGGAAACACTTTGAAGCTTCTCTTTGGCATATCTGAATTGCCAGCATCATTATTCTTGCACTTTGGGGACGTTATCAGGTAAAATAAAGGTGATGGAACACAAGCATTGTGATACCTTGACAATAAATCCGAAATTCCAGAAAGCAAAACCTGATAAAGAGAACTTACTGAAATTTTTTCATGTCTAACTGATTTTTCTATAAGTGATTTGTTTGATCTTCCATAGACACATTTAATTCAATCAAGTCGTCATTATTTACTGGAAAAAATGTGGTGAACTCTGTGTAATTAATTTTCTCAACTGAATTCTGTCCTTGCAGCTTGTAGATACAAAAGTACAAGTCAATTTCAGAAGAGACTAGTACCTTGATTTCTATCTTTATTTTTTCCCCCATAATGTTTTGCCAAAGTCATCCCAGAATAATGAATTCAATGTAAAAAAAAAATGGTTGTGAGATGTTGCTAATCATGAACGGCTCCCACCTTTCTATCCCTCATTGCTCTGGCCTCCTAATAATGCCATTTATTAAATTCCTATTAGGAACAAACAAGGCACTTCTAAACCACATCTTTCTCGTCAAATTTAAATTGCCTGATGGCCTTATATATTTCCTTTTCAAAGAACCCCATGCAAAGTAATGGAACCCTTTTGAGAGTTGAATATCAGTTTATTGTTTTATAGATTAATATACGTTGCTCACTTTTTTCTTTCTACTTTTACATTTTTAATGTTCTTGATTTTCTCCATTTGACCAAACTAATTCTGTTTAAGGTCCTGTCTTTCCATTTGTCTATGTTTATATCTTGGGACTTATATTATCTTTTTAAAATAATTTGCATTGCAAAAAACAAAATATACTTATCTATAAGCTCATTTTTAAAATCTGTAAGTATTTGGGAATTTGAATGTGTATAAGGAAGTCAGATGCGATTTGATGCGTTTCAGAAAATCCAATGATTCTATACCTGGGACAAGAAAAGGAGAAGTATCTCATTACAGAGTTTTACTGGCACATTATTTTTCCATTTTGCATGGAAAAGGACAGGTCGGTGGAAGATTATGTCATTTCCTATCCTTAATTGTTCAGTTTTTCCTCAATGACACCCAGATTGAACCAGAAGTTAAAGTCAACTTTTAGACTCCATCATGTCCTGATCTTCTAGGATTCCTCAAATCAGTCCCTCACCATCTTTGAACTTTATTTTCTCCACCTATGACATGGAGAAAGTGACCTAGACCATAATTAGAAGTTTTTACTAATTTATGATTTAGAAATAGTGAGTATATTTTACAAATGAATTATGGATAGAAGAAAATGGGAATATTCTTTGCCACTATACAATGCAACTATGTAGCCAAAAACTATTTGTATCCCCTAAAGTTATTGAAACAAATAAAAGAAAATAATGGAGAAAAAGGAAACCTCACTATAGATCTAGTTAAGCCTCTAATTATAGATTTTACTGTATGGGTGGAAAAAATTAATTTAATTCCTAAATCCCTGTTTTCTAATGTATTAAATTAGGATATTCTAACCTAATTCTTATCTCAGAGGGATAGTTTTGAGAGAAAAATGTAGATAGCCGGTGCAAAAGCAAATTGAGCTTTGGAAGGTGCTTTATGCCACAAGGCATTATAACAAACTCACCACTACACATAAATTGTATTGGGCCATTAAATTCATAAGGAACTAAAACCTGCCTCCCTCACCACTTTTATTTCAGAGTGATCTTGTCTTGACATTGATCTCAATGCAGAATCCTTTCTCAATGCAGAATCCTTTCCCAATGCAGAATCTCTACAGAGAGGAGGTCACAGAGGAAACAGTGCCTTCTAATGCTAACACGAGACCTTTAATAAAACAGATAGAAATGTTTCAAGGACTGGATGTTGGTGTGATTGGATATCACACATCCTTATAATAAAATATTAATCATTGCCTCTCGTATATCATGAGAGGTTGAAATGCCTTGAGATTCCTTAACACTAAGTTCTTCCTACCATCAGAAATTAACAAAAATTGGCACAAAAAAACACACATTTTAGCATGAAGATTCCCAAAAAATCTAAAAATTGACCTTTCATATGACCCTGCAATCCCCCTACTGGGAATATACCCTGAAGAACTCAAATCACTCTGTTAAAAAGATACCTGCACACGTATGTTTATCGCAGCATTGTTCACAATAGCAAGATCATGAAACCAACCATGCTGTCCACCAAAAGAGGACTGGATTTTAAAAATGTGGTACATATACACAATGCAATATTACGCAGCCATAAAAAAGAACAAAATCATGAATTTTGCCAGCAACCTGGATGGAATTGGAGTTTATGATACTGAGTGATCTATCATAGAAACAAAGATTTGAGTATCACATGTTCTCACTCATAAGTGGACCTTGAACAACTATCGTAATACTATAGTAAAAGGATTGAGCTGGGCTCAGTGGCTCAGCCTGTAATCTCGCTCTGTGGGAGGTCGAGGTGAGTGGATTGCCTGAGCCCGCTGGTTCAAGACCCGCCTGGGCAACTTGGCGAGACCTCATCTCTACAATAAATCAAAAAATTAGCCGGGCGTGGTAGCGTGCGCCTGTAGTTCCAGCTCCTTGGAAGGCTGAGGCTGAAGGATCGCTGGAGCCCAGCAGGTCGAGGCTGCAGTGGCCGGGAGCGGCCACTGCACTCCAGTCTGGGTGACAGAGTGAGAATCCAACTCAAAAAAAAAAAAGAAAAGGATTAACAGTGGCGGGATACTATGAGGGGGGCAGGGAGGGGAAGGAAGGTGGGATTAATGGTAGTCAAAATCTGTCTGGGGAAGGGGGAGGCACACCTCAGCAACAAGGGTACCTGCACAATGCATATTTGTATACCTAACCCTTAACTGTACCCCACAGTTTAGAAATAACAAATATGTTAAAATAAATAAATAAAAATAAAATAAAATTGCACATCTGTAAACAATAAAAAAAGTTTTTCTTAGAAGGAAATTACTCAATTGAATTTGTGGGACTTGGCTCTTTCCTTTCCCAACCCTGTGGATCAAAATAGGCCACATGTCACTATGCATATCTTCCAGTGCATGTATTTTTTTTAATGCTTAATTTTTGACACAGCATTTGAAACTCAAGTAATATAAGTTACATGAATAAAAATCACAAATCTGTGTTACATTTTTAACATTAGCCTATTCTCTGCCCTCCAGAGTAGTGCTGGCAAATCTATACCATATTTGTTGTTGGTGGACTTCACTTTTCCCCAATGTAAGCACTTTCTCTTTTTTTCCCATTTTCTTCTTCTATCCCTTCTTTCCCTCTTCCTTGATTTTTATGACTCCTTCTTCCATTTTTGACTAATGATCTCTACCCTCTACCTCAAAACCCTTTTTCCCTTTTCTTTCCTCTCCCCAGCTCATATACTTTGTCCATCCCCCACTTTCTGTGCTGTGCAACTATGCCTCAACACCCACTTCTGTCTTTATGGAGCTACTGTTCTTCTGCAGGAGTACTTGGGGGCTTAATGGTCCTGGATTAGCAGAATATCCAGGCACAGGGGAATTTCATATTCTTTAAAAGCAAGCATAAGAAATTTATTGGCTATGATATGAGAGGGAAATGAAATGTACTACGTGGAGAGATTTTTAATAAAATTTTATTCAATTCCATTGAATCGATGTGTTTGTCTTGGTTAGAATTATATATGTATGTAGTTCTAGCCAGAGGAATGTTTTGCATATGGAAAATGTAGACAAATCTGCTTCCTCTGTATGGTACTTAACAGGTCACTTTGGTTCATGATGTGTCTGTATAAATAATTATTTTTTCTGAAATAACATAGAATTCCCAAATATTCAGGTTTCACCTGCTTCATAGTGAGTGTGGTGAGTGGAGAGGATCTTATTTCCAACTCTGGGCAGACCTCTGATCCTCAGCCTGTGACTGTGTTCTCTCTGCCTTGGGCACCAGCTCCCTTCTCCCATGCTTTCAGTATGTTCCACTATCTGTATATGCCTGTTATTTTGCTGTTTACATCATGTGTTTTGCTTTAGCATGTATACTTCTAGTTTGATGATTCCCAGGCTCTGTTTAGTGTCTTTCCAGAGAGCACATTCAGTAATCTCACAAGAAATGCACTAAACATTATTTTCATCACTTGATTATTTGTAGCAAATATTAAGTAAATATAGGCAGTAGAAGTAGGATTCCTGCAGATGAAGTAAACGTAATACAGCAATAAGAAAATAGAAAATAAGGTCACCTCATTTAAATCCAGTATCAAAGAATATTGGAGTCTGATGTAGCCTCAGAAATTATTGGATTATATCAACATTTCATACTGAATGCACGGAAAAACAACCTCTAAAAGTGGAATCCCTTGCCAAAGGACACACAGGAAATGTCAGAACTGTGTCCGCAGCCCAATATCCCTACACCAAGTTCAAGAATCCTATGCATATCCTCTGAACCTGTTTAGTCATTTCTCAAGGTGGGTAGTTGAATTACATTACTTCCAAGGCATTGTCTAGATCCAATATTGTATCAGCTGTGTTGTTTCCTTCCCCCAGGCCTCTGATTGTCCTCATGCTCTATCCCGTCTGAATCTCCAGTTGAGGCCCTACTAACTTATGTCTCTGTCTTTCAGAAACATGAGCAGTGGGCTAAAATCTTTGGAAGTTTAGGAATAACTTTCTTAAACACTAATTTAGGTCTTATCATGGTAACTACCAGCATTTTGTCTAATGAGGATTCTCTCTGTTAAGTGGCACTTTGGACTGGAGTGAGCAGACAGAATTATTTGAAATCAAACCAAACACCAAAAATCTAAACTCCCAACCGTGGAAATTACTCTCTTAGCTTAAAGGGATCATGCCTATCTCTACTAGTATAAAAGGATTACTTCTAGAAAATGACTAAAGGGTAAGAAGCAAGAGGAGAATGAGAAGAGAAAGATGAACAAGAAAAAATACAAAGGAAGAGTGAGAAGACACTAAATATTTTATGTAAATAATCTGGACTCTTTTCTATTTTTGCAAGATAACTAAGTTCAACACTAGACAAAAAATTGTGACATATGAGTTAGAAACATATACCAATCAATACAATGTCCACAGGTCTGTGTTATTTTCCTTAGAAAACTGCTGATAATAATAATATATGCCTAACCTATCTGATAAAACAGTGCTTTCCAACCATTTTCATGACACGGATATCAAAGTAGATTATAGCTATATGGCACATTGGGTTAAACAGAGGTAGCTGTTGCTAGTAAAATTAACTCCCTGGTGGCTACAGCCAGCTCAGGCACTACTAAACCAATCTATCACTGAGAGGGTCAATGTTGGTTGTAACCTATCTATGGCTCTGTACAGAGACACATCACACTGAGTGGAGAGACTATCCCAACCAATTCTATAGCTAAGTGAAGGATTTTTTTTACTTATGGTTAACATATAAAAATAATTTAGGAAGAATTAGTTATTGAATAGCATTTCATTGGAAAGGTGGAAGGTTGTCCCATTTGTTTGTTTACCTGTAATATAGGGGGTGTAAGGTATTAGGTCTGTTTTTAATGAATCTGTGATGGCTAAAAATCATATATGAGGTCTGGCAATTAAGTTTGGGAACTTGCCTCCATGAGCTTACATTGGCAACACTGTGGCAAACAGCTCAGTAAGGTTTCATAATCCTGGTGTATCAGTGTCTCACAACAGTGTTCATGTTGATGTGAGGCAGTATCCTGCTGAGTGGAATTCATTATTGTTGTTGTATGTTTTTGTGTGTCATTGCGAGAATGCTGGAACTTGAATTAGAGCAACAAACAAACATTAAATTTCTGTTTAAACTTGGCAAGACTAGAAGTGAAATCAAGGACATGTTAATCTAAATTTAGGGGATAATGTGATGAAGAAAATGGCAGTATACAAATGGATTAAATATTTTTCTGAGGGGACAGAAAGCATAACTGATGAAGAGAGATCAGGGTAGCCAGTGATGGGCAGAACTGACAAAAATATTGCAAAAAGTCATAAAATTGTGCATCAAAATCGTCAGCTGACTGTGAGACGCATAGCAGATCAAATAAACATTGATAGAGAAACAGTTAGAAAACTCTTAACTCAAAATCTTGGCATGAGAAAGGTGTGTGCGAAAATAGTCCCAAAGGAGTTCTTGGGTCATGACAATGCACCAGTTCACACAGCACTGTCTGTGAGGGAGTTTTTAGCCAGTAAGCAAATAACTGTATTGGAACACCTTCCCTATTCACCTGATCTCCTGATCTTGTCCCCAATTACTTTTTTCTTTACCTGAAGATAAAGGAAATATTGAAAGGAAAATGATGATTCTCAGGACATTAAGGGTAATATGACAACAGCTCTGATGGCCATTCCAGAAATACTTTTAAAATTGCTTTGACATGGGAGTGCAAACTAGTGCAACCTTTGTGGAAAGCAGTGTGGCAATTCCTAAAAGCTCTAAATATTGACTTCCCATATGACCCTGCAATCCCCCTACTGGGAATATAACCTGAAGAACTCAAATCACTCTATCAAAAAGATACCTGCACACGAATGTTTATCACAGCATTGTTCACAATAGCAAGAACCTGGAAACAACCATGGTGTCCATCAAAAGAGGACTAGATTTAAAAAATGTGGTACATATACAAGATGGAATACCATGCAGCCATACAAGAGAACAAAATCATGAATTTCGCAGCAACCTGGATGGAACTAGAGTCTATAGTACTGAGTGATCTCTCACAGAAACAAAGATCTGAGTATCACATGTTCTTATTCATGTAGTGGACCTTGAACATCTACCATAATACTATAAAGAAAAGGACTGACAGTGGTGGGAAACTATGGGGAGGTAAGGAGAGGAAGGGAGGTGGGACTAACGGTAGTCAATATCTGTCTGGGGATGGGGAAACACTCCTTATTAACAAGGGTGCCTGAATAATGCACATTTGTATACCTAACCCTTAACTGTATCCCACAATTTTACAATAAAAAATATGTTTTAAAAAAAAAGACAACTCAGTTAAAAATGGGAAACAATCTGAATAGACACTTCAAAAAGGAAGACATAAAAATGACCAATAAGTACATGAAAAGATATTAAACAACATTATTTATCAGAAAAATGCAAATTAAAACACACTGAGATATGACTACGTACTACATCCTAGAATGACTAAAATTAAAAAGACTGAAAATGCCAACTGTTGGTGAGGATATGGAAGAACTAAAACATATATAAAATACATAAAATTAAGAATATATTTTTACAACACAACCCAGCAATTACACTCCAAGGGAAATGAAGCGCTATCTCCACATAAAGACTTTGATGTGAATAAAGACATCTTCATTTATGATAAGCCAAATTGGAATTAACCCAAATTCCCATACACTGGTAAATAAATAAAGTTTTTTTATATTCATTCTCTGGAATACTAATCAGTCAAAAAATAATGAAACCACTGGTAGTGCATTAATGTGAAAGAATCTAAAAAACATGTTGAGTGAAAGAAGCCAGGTACATACTGTATGATTCCATTTCTATAAAATTCTAGAAAAAGGAAATCAGGTTAATACTGACAGATAACAAATTAGTGATTTTCTAGAGCTAATAATAAGATTGGGGTTGACTATAAATGGTCATGAAGGAACTTCTTATATTGATGTAATCTATATCTTGATTGTGGTGGTATACTTATCAAAATAAACTTGTCAAAACTCATTTAAAAAATAAAATAAAATTGCTTTGACAATGGACTAAACACTGGCATCAGTACATATCTTCCCAAGAAGAGTACTTCAAAGGTAACTGTAGTAAAATTCAGCAATGAGGTATGTAGCACTTTTTTTAGAATGAGTTCATTAATTGTCAGAACTCATAAGTAATTCCCCCATTAGTTGGCTTAATGCATGAAGTGTTCATTCATGCTGCTGTTGCTGTATTATTATTATTATTATTGTTGTTGTTGTTGAAGTTGTTCTACTTCCTATACAAGACCACTTTATATTCCTCCCTAGCAAAATAAAATAAATGTGTTGGGAAGTTCAATCACCATAATGCTTAAATCTCTTAATATACTCATGTTACTTTTTTAAAAAATATATAAGTTCTGTTTTACACCATTACTTGTTTCTTTCTTCTTCCTTGCTTTTCCCCTTTCCTCCCTGGATCTTTTCCTTTATTCTTCCCCTCTTTCTTTTTCTCTTCTGTGTTTCTTATGTATCATTATTTTCCTGCTGAACTTTATAATCTTCCTCCCACTACTCACAAGATGAATAATTTTGAAAAACTTAATCTCTATAAGTATGAAATACATATTTTAAAATAAGAATGTTGAATATTTTGCTCCCTAAACAAAATAGATCAATGACCTGGAAGAAAGAGGTTTTTAAATTTGCTATAGCCCCTTTAGAAATTTAAAATATTTGCATCATGAGGGAAAGTATTAAAAGAAAATTTGAAAATTAATTAAGAAATAGAAATTTAAAATTTTAACTTTAATATTAATTTTAACTTTGGGTGAGGCTGCCCCTTAACTCCAAATCACTTTTTCATTGCTCTGGAGAGATGCTAGGTTTAGATAAGAAGTTTTATGATGAAATGCCAAAAAACAACTTCAACCTTTCACTTGGGAAAATAAGAAACTCTCTGGCAAGAGGGGATGGGCTTCCTCTTATGTTCAAGGTGAAACAAGTAAACTTGAATTAATTACTAACCCAGAGGATCCTCCTGGGAGATGTGGGGACTTACTATTAGTGAAAAGTCTTCTTTTGACCTAGCATCACCTCCACACCCAAGTATTTAAGAAGTCAGCCATTGTGCTGCTGCCTTACTAGCACTTGGACAGCTCCTATGAGGTAGGATTTCCAATTTTCATAGAAAATAGAACTATTAAGATGTTTTCTTTAAGCACCATTCTGTAACTATTAGAAAGTCACTCTGCTATGCCTTTATTTGTTAATGACTATTAATCTTGAGTCTTGTTAAGATTAAGCAGGGTGAATACATACATTGACTCTTTGGTCCCAAACTATAGGAAAATGGATACTTTAGCATGAAGCATGGGAAGCTGGGGGAGCTCCAGTAATATCTGAGAAGGGCATGAATAAACTTACTGAAGAAGAAAAGGGCATTCAGCTGATGGTTGGATGAGTATGCTTAGTATTCATTAAGAGGAATTCTCAGGTGTTAATAGGTGGGTGGTGAGTGGGTATATTATTAATGAAGACACATGGATTGCACTGTGAATATTTTTAAGGCAAGAATGGCCCTGTTTGTATCTCCTTAGGTGTCAATGAAGGCTTTCTGCATGCTGGAGAAGAGATTCAGATGTGGAATGTTTTCTTTTTCATTTTTTGATGGCATTCTAACCAGCCTCCTTTTTTCTTTACTCCATAGACATGCACATGTGCCTCAAGATGATAAATCACTTTTAAAAAATAAACAGATATTTCTTAAAGAAATCCCCTGGAAGCCATCCTGGCATGGTCTATAAAAGCCAGTTGAGTTAAGCAACTGAAGCAGAATGGGATGATGTCCCCATGTTGGGAACCTAGACCATAGAGTGCAATAATGAGCACCTTATGGTTACAGTCACAGTATCTGCTTCCCACCTCCCCCATCTCTGCCTTCCATTCTTGTGTAATCATCCATTCCCTCTTGCTCTCCATTCCTTCCCTATATCATTAGTAGGATGGACTAGATGGGCCACATGCCAGATCCCTTTAATTCTATTTGCCTCCACACAAGCTGACACCAATGCCCAGATACGTATCCCTGTGGAGCAAAACAGTATTCCTCCTTTTAAGGCAGCTTGAATTTAAAACCTTTATCCAGCACTCCAGGAACCTAAATGTTCATACTTATTTTTTCTGGTATGTTGATAGTGATGGTCTCAGGCAGTATCTTTTGGTAAGTTGGCATGTGAATTGCTCTTCCTACTGAACTAATCCCTGGCACAGTTTGTATTCAATAAAAACTGAATGCTACCTATGTGCCATTATAGTATCAATTGTTTAAAGTAGAAAAGACTCTTATTTTTTATGCTTAATTTTCCACTTTGAAAATTTCCACATTGTCTATGGCAATAGTGAAGGAAAGTAGAAGATTGGTTTTCTTCCCACTGATGAAATCAGTTACCATTTGTATAAATAAAACAGGTAAAGAGGACAGCTATGGAACTATAAGATCATGAGAATTAAAGACAAGACAGATGAAATGAGACAGATTCACATCATTGAATACTAAATTGCCATGAAAAGAAGGGGATAAAAATCTGATTATTTAACATTGGAAGCTACTTCCAGATGGGTTCCTCATCTATAAATGTAGACAAAGGAGTACAAAAAGAAAAGGAGTTTAGTGGCCACAGCCCATTGTGGCTGCAAAATTCGTATTATATTAGCTAATCATAATCTTACTTTCAAGACTATAGAACTGCTAGATGGATCTCTCTTAAGTAACAATTTCATCATGCAATTCTCCTACTGAAACAATTCACATGCACACCCTATTTCTAGATACCTGGAGCCCTAGTCTAACTCTCCAGACCGGCTTCAATCCACATCTCCGCTCTCCAGGGCACTCTCAGCTGCGGTGAGACTGGACCCTCCTCACTTCCCTCACCCCGCACAACTGTTGATTCCTGCTTCGAGCCTTTGCTGCTTTTTTTTAAGATTCAAGGGACATGTGAGCAGACATTACTTACACTATCATTGATCCTGTCCTTGCTCCTTCTTTTTAAGTCTCAAGGTTTAGAATCACCCCAGTTTCCATCTCCTCTATTGCACGATTTGTCCTAACTGAGCTGACTCCAGTCTTCTCTTGCTCCCTATAGTGTATTACTATTTTCCTAGCAGCTATCACTTAAGTTTTCTAAATGTTCCATGCTTTAAGGTGATTTCAGTCTCAGGCCCTGGGATGAACTCTTGAGGTAAACAATTTTGACACTCAGTAGACCCGTATCCATGATTTTGCTTTCCATGGTTTTAGTTACATGAAACTACATTCCAAATATATTAAATGGAAAATTCTAGAAATAATTCACAAATTTTATTTATTTTTTAGTTTTTCATTTTTATGTATTTAGTTGTATTAATTTTGACAAATATTAATTGTATATATTTATAGGGTACCTAGTGGTGTTTCAATATATATAACGTATGGCGATCAGATCAGAAAAATTAGTGTATTTATCATCTCAGAAATTTATCATTTCTTTGTTATGGGAATGCTCAGTATTCTCTTATCTATATGAAACTATATATAGATAAAGTTCTAATTATCCTAAAGAGATGTAGAATACCAGAACTTAAATTTGAAATTGCACATCATTTTGAATATTGTGATGAAATTGTGTGCTGTCCAGCCCCTGGTGTGAATCATCCCTTTCTCCAGCTTATCCAGACTGTCTCTGCTACCCACCCATTAGGCACTTAGTACCCACTTAAGTTATCAGATTGAATGTTGGGGATTTTCAGTATATATGTTCAAGTCATCCTTATTTTACCTAATAATGATTCCAAAGAGCAGGAGTGATGCTGGCAATTCAAATATGCCAGAGAGAAGTTGTGAAGTGCTTCCTTTAAGTGAAAAGATGAAAACTCCTGACTTAATAAGAAAAGAAACAAACTCATTGGCTGAAGTTGTTAAGATCTACGGTAAGAATGAATTTCAATTAATGAAATTGTAAAGAAGGAACAGGAAATCTGTGCGGTTTTGCTATTGCACCTAAAACTGCAAAAGTTATAGCCACAGTGTATTGCTATAACTGCTTTATGTTATGTTTTATGACTATTTTATGATTAGTTATTATTGTTACTCTCTAATTGTGCCTAATTTATAAATTAAACTTTATCATAGTTATGTTCATGTAGGAAAAAACATTGTAAAATAGAGTTTAGTCTATCCACAGTAGTCAGACATTCACTAGGGATCTTGGAACATATCCCCTGTGGATAAGGGGGGCTTCTGAATATTACTCAGGCTGATGTACCACATCTTCTTCTTTAAGGCTTGTCGGATATAAAGCTTCTAAAATGCCTGATGCATGGCAAGATCTACTTGTTCTCTCTGGTTTGAGGGACACTATGATTTCTTGTTTCTCCTCCTACATCTCAGTGCCCTTCCCATCTTTAGTGGTCTCTTTACAGACCTTACTCAAAGCAAAAATATACCAGTATGCCAACCTTGGCCTCCTTTCCTCATTCAGGAACAAATAATATAGCTCTTAGAGTTATATGGTATTTTTGAGTGGTGGTATAATTTTATCCTTTTACTGAAAGAAATCTGAGGTCCAGAGAAATGCATCTATGTATGTCATTTCCGGGTTGATCTGAGCTTCAGAAAACAATGGCTTGAGCTGCTACCCTCATGCTATTTCTGTTGTAAACATCTTTAAAAGTCCCCAACATAATATATTGCTTATTCTCTAGAACACTCCATTGTTATAATCTGCTTTTTTACATATTTTGGATATGTTACATTTCTCAAGCTGTATTGTGTATGCTTTAAGAGTAGTGTCAGTTGCTGCTAATCTTTGGAGTTCACACAATACTAGATACAGTGCCTTGAACACAGAATATGTTTGCCATTGAGGCATTGTGTCGCTAAGAAGATAGTGGAAAACCCTTCCCTTTGAAAACATTACTGTGAATAGTGCTGCAATAAACATGCATGTGCAGGTATCTTTTTGGTAGAATTATTTGAGTTCTTCTGAGTACATTTCTAGTGGAGGATTATGGGCCATATGGAAGGGCAATTTCTAGTACTTTTTAGAAATCGCCACACTGTTTTCCATAAAGGTTGTTTCATTCCCACCAACAGCAGAAAAGAGTTCCCTTTTCTCTGCATCCTGATTAGCATCTGTTGTTTTTTGTTTTATTAATGATGGCTATACTTTACCAGGGTTAGGTGGCATCCCAATGTGGTTATAATTTGCATTTCTCTGATGATTACTGATGTTGAGCATTTTTCCATGTGTCTGTTGGCTGTCCGTATGTCTTCTTTTTTGAAGTGTATACTCATGCATTTTGCCCACTTTTTAATGGGTCTGTTTGTTTTTTGTTTTTTTTTTTTCCTTTCAGCAAGATTGAGATGGTTGTAGATCCTGGATGTTTAGCCTTTGTCAGATAAACAGTTTGCAAATTTTTTTTCCCATTCAGTGGGCTGTCTCCCTACTCTCTTGATGTTTTATTTTGCTTTGCAGAAGTTTTTCAGTTTAATGAGGACCCACTCATCTATCTTATTTCTTATGGCTTGGACATCTGGGGTTTTGATCAGGAACTGGTTGCCTATTCTGATTTCCATAGGGTGTCTCTTGTGTTTTCTAGTTTCTTATAGTGTGAGGTTTTATGTTTACGTCTTTTATCCATTTAGAGTTGATTTTTGTGTATTGTGATAGGCAGAGGTTCTGTTTCAATCTTCTGCATGTGGTCAACCAGTTTTCCCAGCACCATTTATTGAATAGGTCCTCTCTGCAATGGTTGTAGATGGAGTCTTTGTTGAAGATGAGTTGCTTGAGAAATTGAGATTTTGCTTCCAGAATCTCTATCCTGATTCATTGGTCTATATGCCTTTTCTTGTACCAATACCAGGCTGTTTTGATTATTATAACCTTATAGTAATGTCTAAAGACTGGAAATGCAGTACTTCTTGCTTTGTTGGGGTTTTTGTTGTTTGGGGGGAGATTTTTTAGGGGTTTTTTGCTGAGGATTGTTTTATGGTCACTTATGTTTCCATATGAATTTCTGTATTGTTCTTTCCAGGTCTGAGAAGAATAATGTTGGTAATTTAATTGGCATTATGTTGAATCTATAGACTGCCTTTGGTAGGATGGACATCTTAACAATGTTGATTCTTCCTATCCATGAGCATGGAATAGTTTTCCATTTGTTTGTGTCTTCTTTGACTTCTTTGAGCAGTGCTTTGTAGTTATTATTGTAAAAATCTTTTATTTCTCTGGTTAGGAAAATGCCAAGGTATTTCATTTTTTTGTGTGTAACTATTGTGAATGGGATTGTGTTTCTTATTTGGTTCTCTGTCTGTTTGTTATTATAAGATTATTAACAGCCATAAAGAAAAACAAAATTTTGGACTTTGCAGCAACTTAAATGGATTTAGAGTCTACACTATTCTGTTTATCACAGAGACAAAGATCTGAATACTACATGAACTCACTCATAAGCAGACCCTGAACATTCATCATAATGTTATAAGAAAGAGATTGGCAGTAGTGGGATACTGCCAGGGGAGATTGGATTGGGGAAAACAAATATCATCAATAGGGGTACCCAAACTTTGCCTGCACAATGACCACTTATGTACCTAACCCTGATTTTTATATATTATTTTTATTTTAAAGATTGTACCACACATCTTTAAAATAATATATAAAAAAAAGAATGTGACTGCCTTTTGCATATTTCTTTTGTGCCCTGAGAATTTGCCAAGTCCTTATCAGTTTAAGGAGGTTTTTGACAGATTATCTTGGATTTTCAAGGTATAGGATCATATCATCAGCAAAGAAGGATAACTTAACTTCCTCTTTTCCTATCTGAATACCCCTGATTTCCTTCTCTTGTCTGATTGCTCTAACTAGGACTTTCAACACTATGGTGAACAGGAGGGGTGAGAGTGGGCAACCTTGTCTTATTCCAGTTTTCAGGGAAAATGCTTCAAATCTCTTTCTGTTCTTTGATGAACACTAAGAAGGAAAAATCTCTCTATTGCTCCTATTGTTTTTGACTCAACAGAAGATTGCTTATTCCTTCCTGATGCTTCAGAGATTATATATTATTGTGGAGCCAAAAGATCCAAGCATAGTTATAGCATTAAAGCTCAAAACCTATTACAGAAATATACTTTTTCATATTCCTGTCACTGAAATGGGGAGAGGCATATTACAATATAATAATAATAATAATAATAATAATAATAATAATAATGAACAATTCATCCAGCAATAACCCCAAACACACAAAAGAGATGCATATTTATATTACTTAAGAAAAAACAGTGAGAATTTATTCCATTTCACTCAAGGAAGTTTTGACACTGCTATGGCTTTCCTCCTCTGAATTCAGGAATTTCTTCACCACCTGTAGTTATTTTTATTTATAAACATGAATGATCAGTAACATGGTCGAGAAATAAATAAAAGGAGAGAAGACCCAATTAGCAATGGATTCCTAAGATAACATAGCATTATGATAGGTTCAGAGTGCTACCACATCAGAAAAACCCTTGTTAACATTTTGGCTGAACAATACTTTAAGAGAAGCTGGGGTCAACACTGAATTATATGATGCAGCTCTTAGTGCTAAAACTTTTAACAAAATCCATTATGTCAACCAGAAAGACCACCATAATAATAAACCTAAATCCTTGCTTATAAAGCAGAGCTCGTATGGGTCTTCATTCAGAATTTCTGATCCCTAAATTATCCTGTGAAAACAAATTGATGCAAATGTTAAAGTAATCCATATCCAAAGCATGAACTCCTTTTGCAGCACAGCATCTAGCCACAAGACAGTACGGACCCTGACCATCAAATGAAGTTAATAGAATGGTCTTTATGTTTCAAATTTTTGTAAAGCTGTTTAGTAGTAACAACAGTCAAAAAGTTAAAGTCATCTAGATTTATTAACTTCATGGGTATTTTCTATCAATTTCTTAAGTCACAAAATAGATGTCTGTGTAAGATCTTAACCATGTAATCATTCTAATAGAGAGCAATTTAAATTCAATCAACCCGTTTATGTTTGTTGAAAGGCAAAATGGGGAGAGAGGCACAGTTGCTACCCTCAGGAAATTTTCAATCTAAAGGATAAGATTATAAAATGCATTCAGAAGGTGATTCAAAGTAAAAATAAAACAGATTCTAAAAGAGGTACTGCATGAATTACTATAGTTACATCTTACATCCAGCCTGTGGAGTACAGACCTATGTCAACCTTTCACAGATGATGAAATTGAGTTCGTTTAGAGATTAGTTTATCTGTCCAATGGATTCCAAATGATTCTGAAATTGATGTTCTTTCCATTATCCCACATTCCTTCTGACATAACATTCCTGGTGGGCCTTTTTAAAATATCAGTTTATTAATTAACTTACTAGCTTTCTTCCTTTACAGCCCAAGCAGTTACCATGTGACATGATCATGAAGGCTATTCTCCACAACTCCACAGATTTCATCCTCATGGGCCTCATCACCTGTCCCACCTTCCCTGGGATTATCTTTGCAGCAGTCTTCTCCATCTTTGTGGTGGCTGTCACAGCCAATGTGGTCATGATTCTGCTCATCCGTATGGACTCCCGCCTCCACACACCCATGTACTTCTTGCTCAGCCAGCTCTCCATCATGGACACTGTCTATATCTGCATCACTGTCCCCAAGATGCTCCAGGACATCCTGTCCAAGGAGAAGACCATTTCCTTCCTGGGCTGTGCATTGCAGATCTTCCTCTACTTGACCCTGATTGGAGGGGAATTCTTTCTTCTGGGACTCATGGCATATGACCGGTACGTGGCAGTGTGTAACCCTCTACGGTACTCTCTCCTCATGAACCGTAGGGTTTGCCTGTTCATGGTGGTGGGCTCCTGGGTTGGTGGCTCCTTGGATGGATTCATGCTGACTCCTGTCACCATGAGTTTCCCCTACTGTGGGTCCCGAGAAATCAATCACTTTTTCTGTGAGATCCCAGCCGTGCTAAGGTTGTCATGTACAGATACGTCCCTCTATGAGACCTTGATGTACGCTTGCTGTGTGCTGATGTTGCTCATTCCAATATCCATCATCTCTGCCTCCTACACACGCATCCTCCTCACTGTCCACAGGATGAACTCTGCTGAAGGCCAACGCAAAGCCTTTGCTACCTGTTCCTCCCATATTATAGTAGTGAGCATTTTCTATGGGGCTGCCTTCTATACCAACGTGCTGCCCCACTCCTATCACACACCAGAAAAAGATAAAGTTGTGTCTGCCTTCTACACCATCCTCACTCCCATGCTCAACCCGATTATCTACAGCTTGAGGAATAAAGATGTGGCCGCGGCTCTGAAGAAAGCACTGGAGAGATGCATTTCCTTCCAAAGAATTAGAGTGGGCAATGTGTCTAGGAAATACTAGGGCTGGGGGCGCCTAGTGCAAACATCCCTGCTGCTGTGGCCAATGGTATGGCCTTTCCAGAAAATATGCTCTTGATTCTAAAGAAGTTTCAGTATCACTTTAGCAATCTAAAATGATCAACAGGAAAAATCATCCTGTTGCAAGCATTATTTCAGAACTATAGCCAAAGGCTGCCAACATTTCTGCCACTTGCTTGGCTGTATTCCTCAATAAACATGTTTCAGGCAGCATTCTCAGTCAGGTGGCACTTAGATCATTCCAAGCCAAACACATCCCTTGAAGTGCCCTAATGATATGTTTTATATGCTACATGTAGTCACATGTCTTTTGAATCTGCACTGCTAGCCACATTTTGAATGAAAATCGCAAGGAGTATCTGCCACATCCTTGCTGATTTAACTTCAAACATTCAATACATGTAAAATATTTTCTAATTCTAATAGTGTAGCAGTTTTACATGTATTTAGGAAACTTTTGTATAGATGATATACTTGTATTTGGGGTTCTATATTTTTAATCATGTTTTGTGAATGTCGTTATTTTCTTACTTCTGAAATTGTATTGTAAATAACATGCCTTTATTCACACGTAGTCTAATATATGACTTGGAATTAATAAACATCAAATGATTCAAAATTAACTCTGTCATTAAGATTGTAATGTTGCTAATTATCATAATACTATAAGAAAGGGATTGGCAGTAGTGGGAAATTGCCAGGGGAGGGAGTGTGTGATTGGCAGTTGAGGGAAACTTCCAGGGGAGGGAGGGGCATACCTCTTCAACAAAGGTAACTGCATAATGAACATTTGTATACCTAACCTGAATTGTACCCCACATCTTTAAAATAAAAATAATTTAATTTAATTTAATTTAAAAACAAGATTGCAATGTTGCTACAAACCTGCAAAAACTTATATTTATGTTTTAATAAAGTTGCAATAGATAAACTCAGAATGAATAAATCAAGACATTTCAATAGCTAACTTAGCTCCCTAGGGTTATGTTGTGCAACTGTCTTATTCTCAACCTCTCCATTAGTAAGCTGGCAAGCAAGTGTTTCTTTATTTTTTAATGAGCAGGAGTAGGTGTTGTGCTTTGACACATGTACAACTTTAATAGACTATTAACAAAGATGTGATGGACCCTCCCACCATTCATTTATTTAGCTTTTACTTTTTCTTGTTAGATCTTGAAATATGAAAAATAAGAAAGAGGTATTGATTCACCTGGTGTTTGTTTTCTCTATCAATGCAAAGTTTAAAAGATGTTGGACATACTTTTTGAGTGGTTACATAGTTGACAAAGACCAAGCAAAGGTTACTCAGTCTTTAATTATTCCATTGTCAACATAAAGACAGAGGGGGAAAACCATTTCCTCCATCAACCATCAATGTTGATGGTAATGAATGCTTCCTTTGGTATGCTAATCATTAGGTTGGTTTTGCCTCAGAATATTCCTAATAATTTAATCTTTATTCTGAAATCAAACGAACAAATAAAAATTGATGGAAGAATGCCTGGAGAGATGAATTCCTTCAGAGTATAGAAACAGACCAAGATTCATTTATGAAATAACTTTAATGTTATTCATTTCAGCTCCATTCCCTTTTAATTCCCTTTTATCTGCTCTAACGCTTCCCCCGCTTCTCCTTCCTCCTGCCTTTGCTAACACCTTGTTGATCTTCTTTACTGTAATCACTTTGCATTTTTGCTCTGCTTGAGACTTTTGTGTTTTCTTTCCCATTTCCTCAGTTGCTACATATGAATATCTAATAAGACTTTTATTCTTGCATTTCCCAGGTTAATCCGTTATACATTTAACAAGGGCACTTAACTGGCACATTATAGATATTTCAAACGTAACTGAAAAACAAAAAGCAAATGAAATGCATTTAGACACTAGAGATATCATAGGTATTAATGATTGGGACATGGAAGAAGGGGACTTCTCTGGTATTGTTAAGAGTCTATACAACAAATTCAAAGTGGTTACACAGATGTGTTCACTTTGCAATCGCAATCTTGCCACTTCTGATGAGTGCACATTTTTGTTGTATTCTCTACTTTAATAAAATTTTTAAAAATTTAAATCTATCATACATATGGTGGTGGCCACTGCCCTCACATATAAGATTGGTCTCACCCTTAAAGGGAATGATCAGGGGTTTTTCTCCAGTCACGTTATCAAATCCCTATATAAGGCAATTTGTAGTTATCAGATTTTCCTCTTTATTAAAATTAATATATTAACTCAGAAATGAAAACTGTAAGTTATAATAACTTAAGACTAATTTTAATTTTATCAGTTGCATACTTGCAGCATGGCATGTGTTATTCCAGATGATGGGGAAAAGATGAAGAGAAAACTGTCCCCATTTTTAAAACATATTTAACTATATTATCCAGTTTTGAGCCTGAGCCTCACAGAGTCTTACGAAGTACTTAGGAAAGAATTAGTCCCGTGGGAAGCTGATGTTCAGAACACATTATTGTCTCAAGCAGGAGGCAGATGGGGCCCCAGGAAACCATGTCTTCTAACTTCTAAAGGTGTTTTGGTACCAAACCTTAGTATTCATTGATAAATAATTTCCAAAGGAGAGAAGCATGTGGCACAATGTGCAGCTCCCAGCTTGTTAATTCTAATAATGACCTGGAGACAAAGGTCCCTCCAGGGACAACATGCTGATAAAACCCACGTTCATTTTCTTTTGTATGCCAGCAAGGCTGGTCTGTCAAGGAACTGATGGCCCATGCTGAGGGGTAATCAGATCCCCTATGGAGTTTTTTTGCAGGTGAGGAACAGGGACATAAAATTAACTTAACTCTTGCTTCAGCAGATTTATTTATATAATGAATAAATATTTATATTTTTACAATATAAAATTCTAATAGTAGAAAGCATAAAGCTTACTTATTAAATACTTTATTAACTACTTTATTAAATACCCAGGATGATTTCAGACAAGAAAGAGTAGTCAGCGAAAGTGAAAATAATTAGGAAATTATTTATCATGGAGAAGAAAATCAGACCTTTGCTGTCCAGAAAGTTATAGAACATCCTCACCAATTAGACGACAGACTCCAAATGATGTGTGCTAAAAATTCTAACAACTATGTGAAAACATAATGCTTGAAGCAAGAGAGGCTGACACTACAAAGAAGTTATGCAGGTAAGACAAGACAATTGTAATAATAGTTTATTTCATGTCATTGATAGATTATTTAGCTAAAGCAATAGACTGATTCACACAGAAATAATAAGATAAAACCAGATGCATTCTTATTTAATAATTTTTCACAGTTAGAATTGTGTTGAGAGTAGGTCTTAAAATTAAATGACTACCATGGCCATGTCATACTCAAAACATTTCACTGTGTGCTTCCTTCTAAATCTCAGAGACTCAATGGCCAAGAAAACGCCTAATGTTTCTGTTTGACTATATTCTTTTGTTTTATACAGTTTGCTAAGAATATGAAGATAACAAATAATACTTGTAGCTTCAACTCGGATTATCCTGAGTGACTTTATATTTTTTTTTCTTTTATCAGTCCTTTAAGCTTATTTGATTGTATTAAATTTTATTCATTATATAAGCAAAAACAGGGATCTTTAATTTGTTCTGTGATGCATCCCAAGTACTTAGAAATTTTCCTGCTAGAGAATATCTTCTCAATAAATATTTGTGTTATAAATGAATGCAAGTCACTTCATTTTAGCACTCTAAAGTACAAATTCTGATTTTTTAAAATTTTTTCTGAGCATCTGAGATTTGAAGAGTTGCAGTGGAAACTGAAGGTCAACAGAAGTAGCTGACTTTTACAAGCTCACATAGAACTGCATGTTAAGGGAGAAACTGGAGGCCAAAAAACTGTACTTAAATTTAAAATTATGGTTTATTTAAAGAAATGTCATTGGCTTTTGTTAGATTCTTTTGTTTGTTTGTTTGTTTGTTTGTTTGTTTTTGAGTTGGCGTCTCACTCTCTCGGCCAGACTGGAGTGCAGTGGCCGCTCCCGGCCACCGCAGCCTCGACCTGCTGGGCTCCGGCGATCCTTCCGCCTCAGCCTTCCGAGTAGCCGGAACTACAGGCGCGCGCTACCACGCCCGACTGATTTTTGATTTATTGTAGAGATGAGGTCTTGCCAAGTTGCCCAGGCGGGTCTCGAACCCGCGGGCTCAGGCAATCCACTCACTTCGGCCTCCCAAGGCGCAGGATTGCAGGCTGAGCCACCAAGCCCGGCTAATACTTCTTTTAATAAAGATCTATGGGTGGTAAACTTTCTTAATCTTTGTATATATGAAAATTCCATCTGCCTCAACTAATAAATAATATTTTATCTGGGTATAAAATTATAGATTGATAGTTAAGTTTTTCTCATCACTGGGAAGGTATGATTTTCCATTGATTCTTACGTTTACTGCTGATATGAATTCTGTGGTTAGTCTATCCTTTAGTAGGCAATCTTTCCTTTTTGTCTGATAGCTTCTTCATTATATATTTTTTCTTTATTTTTTTATCAGTACTTCTATTGTGTACTTGAGTATGAATTTATATTTACGTATTTAACATGTTTCTTGGAATTCACTTTTGATTTAAGGATTCTTTTTTCCTTCAACTTTAAGTTCAAGGTTATTCTCTCTTCCCTACAGCTTTCAGTATAGCTCCTAAACTCAACAAAGAGCTCACTGCTTCCCAATCATCAAATCCCTTCCAATAGGTCTAGGAGTTCATAGTCTATCATCAGTAATATTCAGACTCTTCTCTATACTTTTCCTTTCCACATCTACTTAATCTCATGTTATTCTGCTTTTAAATTTATAATCTCATATTTTTGCCAATGTAATTTGTTACTTCATTTATCATTTTGGATAACCAGAACACCCTTATTTTGTAATACTGGTCAGTCTCTTCTAGTATATTAAATTCTGTTGGTTTGAACTCGTGTTCTGGTTTTTAAAAATCCATTGACTTTCTTACTTACCATAGACTGTTTTTGTGCATGATGTAATTTTGGATTGTAGACATATACTTAAGCACTTTGTACCTATCTCTTTTCCTACCTGCTCACTCCTCCTTTCTGCCTGGGCCCACGGACCAGGGCTTTTGCCCTGTTGATGTTGGTGATGTGGCAAATATGATCTCCATGTTAGCTGTTAGCTTGGCCTAGTTCCTGATTTTCAGACTAAGTCTGCCTCCTCTTTCTTTGGTAGCCTGAAGCTGTCTCTCATTAACTTCATGCACAGCTGTGTTTTTCAGCCTTTTTCTAGGAGTTGGCGAGGTAAGTCCAAGTCCTTTGCTTCAGTTAATGAGCCAGGCTCTGTTTCCTTATTTCGTAAGAAGTGTTTTTAGTCCCTCTACCCTACATAAGATAAACTGTCAGTCACTGTAGCCTATTTCTGGTTTCAAAGACCAGTAGCCTACCAGATTCATAGCCTCAGTACTATTCACCATTGTGTATTTCTGTTCATTTTCTGGTCTTCAGAGACAAGTATTTGGTTTGCAAGCCCGGTTATGCTTACTTTGGGTTGTTATAGTCTGTCAAATATGCAGTATATTGGAGCAGATGGGGTCCCTTATAATATGAACTTGTTTCTACATCTTGTCCAGAAGTTTACTGTTCATTCTTAAAACCCCAGTTTAGAAAATACACCTTGCAGAATGCTTCCCTTGGTCACCCCCTTTCCGTTCCACCCCTGTCCAACTTGATAATTTTCTCCATTCTGGTTCTCTGCATATGGTGCATTGCTATACCCATAATGCTGTAAGATACACTGTATTTGGTATTGGCTTCTACTTTTAGTGACTTCCCTCTCCCCACAAGTCAGAGTCCTGATATGTTGAGCAATTGTCAAATTCCAGAACTCAGCTCATTAGAATTTGCTGTGTTTATTACAGTTTGCTTTAAGCATTTAGATCACTGTAGCAGATACTGCTGGTGGAGAAACTCTCTCGGTTACTTTTTATCCTTCCTCCTTTGGCCTTGCTTTAGCTTTGAAAACCCAACATCTGGCACTCCCTTTTGGAGGCTTGCCCTTAGGCTACTAGAGGCTACGCCTGCATGTCTAGGAGCTGGAAATGCTTGTATGTACATGTTAGCCCATGGCTGCCTGCAATCAGTGATTAACGAGCTTGGGAGTATAAAAGCTCAACTCGCTTTTGATGGCAACAACTCTTGAAGCATGACTTACACTACAGAGCTTCTTTGCAAGATAAGGTAGAAGATACTCTCTATAGATTTTTCCCTGAAATTGCACCCTTGCTTGATTTCTTCTCTCTTTCCAATGTGCTTCTGCCACTCCCTTAGTGTTGTTTTTAGAGTTACTTAATCAATTGCTTGCATATGAATCTTGATCTTATTGTCCGCTTTTAAGAACCTTGACCTAGTACACCAGCGGTTGAAAAAGTCCAAGATATAGAAGCAGATAAAGGTAGATTCTTTCTTCCCTGATGCACCCAGGTTTCTTCAGCCCAGTACATCCACATCTATGTTCTTTTCATTTTTTGTTCCTTATCTGTCTCTCTGACTTTGCGATTGTTCTGTCCCTCCCTTTGGTGGAGGGTATGTTTTGTCCTTTCTTCCCTTCCTTCAAGATCGCCTTTCTCTTCTCACTTTGCCTGAGGCTAATGATGACTCCTGGTTTGCAGGAACATATGTCTTAACTATTCCTCTTATTTATATTAATTGAAAGCCTCATATACTAACGAAGTTGTGATGTAATTTTGAGCAGAGAGATAGAAGGAGCCATGAGGTCCCCTTTAAATATAGGGGCTTTGGATCCCTGGAGCATTTTAGGATGGTGTATTCTAATGTATTTTTGGTATGTTTACCCCGTGTGCTAATTTGTTGCCTTTTTGAGGGCACAGATTAACTTCTTTGTCTTTGCAACCTCAACTCCTAGAAAAACTGCCTAGGGGAGTGGTTTTCAAATCATCTGCAGATGGGAAGATGGAGAAGAGTAGCTGTTAAAATTTAGTGTGTTGGGCCCCACCCCAGATACACTGAAGCAGAATCTCTAGGGGTAAGGTCTAGAATTCAGCATTTTAAATAAAATCATCAGGAAATTCTTATGTGACTTGAAATTTCCTTGCCTAAAATTTAGAGTCTTCAATAAACATTTGTTAAATTAAATGGATCTGCTTACTTACATGACAAACATGGGAAATGAAGCATATTACAAATGTTAGATTACTGCAGATTGAATAAGACTTTTTAAATTATAAAAGTATTCTGAAAGCATCTTATCCCCTTGACTAATGAAAATGTGTATAGTTAACTTCTATAATACAGATCAACTTAGAACAAAATTATGGAAGGAGGCACTAGGCAATTACCTATAGATAGATGCTGCAGCTAAATGTTTGGGCCAGCAATCATTAGTTAATACTCGTTACCTCAGATACCTAGCACTTGGTTTTTATTTTGTGTTGTTGTTGTTGTGAAAAACACCCTTAATTGCAGAAATTAGTTGAACTCGTATCTGTTGGTGTCAGAGAAATTTAGTTCTAGCAAATCTCAGCCTGAGCTCACAAAAATTCATAGGCGATCTCTGACGTTTTTACTGCAAGTTGCAGCGACAGCCTGTTTCCACGGAAACAGACGCCAGCTTGCTGAACAGAGGAAAGAACTTTAGCATTAATTACTGCTTCAATTTGAATTCATTGATTTCAGAGTAAATCTGGAGACAACTTGGCAGTATTATTGTGAGAGTTCTGTAGGCATGCCCCACACTATATTAAAACAGCTTAACAGATATATCAAGGTACTGTGGGTTATAAGAATACCGGAGCTCGACTATGAAGTAAGCACAAGAAAAGTATACACCAAAGTTTCAAAAGTCAGTTATTGAACTATGTAGATGAATAAGTGACTTACTTTTAATGGACCTAGATCCTCCTTAACAAAGCCACATGTCCCTTCCACCAACACTGAGGAAGAAAATGCAAAAAGAGGTTAAAGAAAAAACATTTAATTTTAGAGAGCTCTATATTTTACACTATGCACTTTGATGGTGAGAGTGCTGGATTCTTTAAATTATTTCTTCTACTATTAGCCCTTGAATTTCTTAGCTTTATTCCTTGGCTTCCTTGGGGTGGGTGTGTATACACTGAAATCTCAGGAATCTCTTATCAATTTCCGTGATCTCAGTCTGGGACTTGCTAGGACTGAAAATCTCTCCAACATCAACAGATTTGAGAGTTCAACTAAATTCTAGAATAATTGCAGCTTCTGCATATATATTTATATTACATATGTATATTTATATGTACATATACATGCATATATACACAAGAGTTTCTATTTTAAAAGTCATTGGAAGGGGTTATATATTAGAACACGATTTGGCTTGGAAAGCAATATACTGGTATTAGTAGTTCGAAGCTGGCACAGAGCTAGCAGTGAATACAATAAAAAATTGGCGAGAAGTCAGGTTGTGAGAGAAAGAAAAAGCTCGACAAAAGCAAATTTTCCCTATTAAACTATTTCACTGAGACTGTAAAATAGCATGTGTGTGCGTGTATTTAAAATCCCTAGACAAGCAAGATGGAATATTGGCTATCAACTGTAGCTTTAAGAAAGTCCAATTTCTCAAGAGAGGTGTCTACAAAGTATGCTTTTCTTTGTCACAATGCAAAGGACAAGATCTTGAGAAAGTCAAAAGTCAAAAGCCAAATGTTGCAAGATAGTATTTGAGAGTGAGAATTCTAGAGTAGGATATAACCTGGAGAAGAACTTCATTGCTAGGGCCCAACCTAGATTTCCTCTGTTCTGTTTACTGATTCTCTGAGCCCAGCTCCCAGCTTCTGTGCTTTTAACAGCTAACATCTGTGGTCTTCTTCCCAGTACTGTCTTTTGGGTTACTGGAGCTGTTTCCTTCACATAGAGAGCCAGAAATACCTGGAAGTTCACATATTATACCTATATCTTACTGTTGTTGGAAAATAAAAATCAAGATTTCTTTTCTTAGAGTGGAACAAACTTCTGGATGCGATTAATATGGCAGAGTTAACTGCAGGATTAGGCTGGAACTTTGCCTAAAATCTTACCCTTGCTTAACTTTTACCTTTTCTTGTCATGTGTGGTAGCCAGCCTTCAAAATGACCTCCCCAATGATATTTGTCTTCTGATTTTTATACCCTTGTATAGTCCCTTCTCACACTGAATAGGGCTGACTTGTGTGACCAACAGGATATTGTGAAAGTGATGGTGCATGATTTTTAAGGCCAGATCGTAAAAGGCATTGTGATTTTCACCTTTGCTTTCTCTCGGGTTGTCCTTTCTGGGGGAATCCACTTGTTATATGAAGCAGACACTCAAGTAGTCCTATGAAGAGGTCTATGTAGCAAGAAACTGAGCCTTCTCATCAATAGCCAACACAAGCTTGCCATTCACATGAGGGAGCCATCTTGGTAGCTGATCCTCCGGCCCCAGTCAATCCTTCAGATGGCTGCAGTTCCAGCTGACATCATGACTGCAACCTCATGAGAGACCCTGAGCCAGAACCACACAATGAAGCCACTTCAGATTCCTGACACACAGAAAACATGTGAGATGATAAACATTTGTTGTTATTTTAAGTCTCTATGTTTTGAGGTACTTTCTTATGTAGCTGTAGGAAGCTGATACATATTGTTCTTCCCACTCCCTTACTGGTTTCTACTGATATTTTATGCTTAATAAATAACTTGCATCTGAATCTTTTTTTTTTTTTTTTTTTTTTTTGAATTGGCATCTCACTCCGTCGCCCAGACTGGAGTGCAGTGGCCGCTTCCGGCCACCGCAGCCTCGACCTGCTGGGCTCCGGCAATCCTTCCACCTCAGCCTTCCGAGTAGCTGGAACTACAGGCGTGCGCTACCACGCCCGGCTAATTTTTTTGATTTATTGTAGAGATGAGGTTTCGCCTGCCCAGGCGGGTCTCGAACCCGCGGGCTCAGGCAATCCACTCAC